>JAFFZH010015185.1:2761-49265 GCA_018420115.1 Euura saliciscinereae | reverse complement strand
AGGGGATTGGCCTGGGCGTTGATTACACTTGTTCCTTTATATATATATAGATAGATAGAAGATATAGAATATATAGATATAGATAGATAGATAATACATAGTACCAAAGGTATAAGGGACCAACAGCATGCCGATCACGTAGACATAAAGTACGTCCCCTATACCCTACATACACACACATTCATATACTTTATATACATCTATACTCGTATATATATCGACTAACGATAAAACGAGCAAGCTGTATAAGTAGAATGAAAGGATATGAAGCTGCTGCTACACAATTGGCTCCTCGTCTCGGAACTCTGATACAGCTTTCTTTCTTTCTTTCTTTCTTTTCCTTGTGAAATCTTTTCATCCGAATATGGGATAGGCCATCACTTCTCTTCCCTTAAAACCCTAGAGGTCAACATTTTCTCCAACAATTTTGAAGAGAATTTTGTCAAGAATTTTTTCATAGTTTCTCTTCATCACATTGTTATTATTATTTTCAATATTATTATTCTACCTCAATTTTGTATTAATTGTAAGATTCTTGATTTTTATCAGAATTATTATTGTTATTATTATTATTATTATTATTATTAAATAACACGAAAAATTCGGTGAAAATAATTGTGAAAACTTTCAGTAGTTTTTTATTTTTTATTTTGTATATTATTCTCGATTTGAATCTAATTATTGTTAAAAATTATTATTATTATTATCAAAAATAGAAATCTATCATCGATTTACTTTTTTAATTTTTTTTTTCTCATTTATTGCGATAACTTTTAGAGTGCAGCCCACTATGACCCTGTTCCATGGAAGTCCCGATGGATGGATGGATGAAAGTATTCAAAGCACATGTATCGATTTATGGATTTAAAGATTTTCCATCAATGATGTACAGTTTAACTCTAGTCGTCGAGAGGGCTTATTTACTTAATGCCAAGACTGCGGTTCTTCAAGCGGAAAGTATTACTGTACAAATATGAGTAAGAGAAGGAGGAGGAGGAGTGACTTACCATATACTTTTATAATAATCTCATATTTTATTCGATCAATTTCATTAAATTCTGGTGTACCTATAGGGTGATTTCAAATAAATTGGCACGAAAATTTCACAGAATAAAAGCACATCAAACTTTGTAGGAAATGTTTTTTTTCCTCAAATTTCTATAGAATTGACTGACATCCAATATTTCTCATATATACGATTTGAGGAGAAGACAAAAATGCGATTTTTATCTCAAGTAGACATAAATTAAAAATCGATGAAAAGAATCAACGAGAATTAAAAAATCTAATCTTGTAAATTATTAGTGATAATAAAAAGAGTCTTAAAATAAGTAAATCAGTCGCAACATTCGTACAAGTTTAACGAGGCACTTTAACATCTCCAATAGAAGAAATATATGATATCTTCGTAGTTGTCGAATCAAAAATAGTCAAAAATAAATAAAATATATACCCAAACTAAAATTCTGAAAGACAATGAAAATTGAAGAAAAAAAAAAGAAAACCATAAACTAATAATTTTTTTTTCGGCCACTCCCACAGTACAGTTATGGTGATTAGGGCGGAAAGCTATCAGCTTCTCTAGACTCTGCATCGACGAATTTGATACAGTCTCAAGGCTGGATTCACTGTCGATTACGTAATCAACGTCATTCAATACTGATCATCCATCGAAGTAAGCCGGAGCAATACTGACGTAATTCATATTAAATAAACTCAAATCAAAGTTCAAAATAAAAAATATATAGCCTGTCTCACTAATGAAAAATCGAAAATTCATTGAATATTCATAAGAAAAATTTGCTTTTCTCATGAATCTCTCATTTTTCTGAACCATTTAAATTACATGATTATTATTTAATGAAAATTACCCAATTAATTTACAAATAGAAAAATAATTTTACTTAGAAGATTACTAGAACTTAGATCAAAAATGATTGTTATAATAATCGACAAATTGTTTCAATTAATTGTGAAATTTTAATAAGGTATACAGATTCTTTTATTCGATTTTCTTTTCTTGTCGAAAATCTGACGATTTCTCCTCAACACTAATTAATTTTTCCTCCTTGAAGATTAAACATGAATTTATGATTATCTTTTCTTTTTGCAATTCATACGAAAAGTACAGATTTTTGTTTAGAAAAGAAAGAGGGTGTCATTTTCGAGTAAACCTTTTCAAAAGAAAGGTATAATTATCTCGTTAGCATTTTGGTCCACGGTCTAAACTACGCGGGTGATTTTAATCTGATCGTGAGAGAGATCGATGCCAAAGGCGGCTATAGGACTATAAAGAGGGTTCGTCGGATCGTAAAACCGCCTACTGTGACCAGAATCGCATTACTATCAAATTTACCAACTTTATAGTCTGGAGACCTACCCACCCATTTGCCCTACCCCTAGGTTAGACTACAGGGTCAGCCGACTCGCAATGTCAATTTCACTTGATTATATTCGTCCTGATACCCGCATAGTGTGTTTTTTCGATTCTTGGTATAATTTCTTCCTCCTACCTTCTATGGTATAATTTATAACAATTCAAACCAATTTCTATTTTTCGGTGTAAATTCAATGAGAGTTGATTACTTCAACAATTTTATTATTCTATTCGGGTTCTGAGATAGAATTAAATGTGCTGAAGAATTAGCGGAGAGAACTGCGTCTCGCAAGATTAACTATACTGCGAATATAAAAATAGAAATAATTATTACAGAGACAAAGGCAGGAAACACGATCGTAGATATACGTTATCTGTGAATATTGTCAAATAGATCAACGAAATATTGGCTTCCTTATGATATTCATTTTTATCTTGAATCGTTTCTACTATTTAGTCAAATCCATTCTATTCATTTCTAAATTTACTGAATTGAATTTTATGTGACTGGAAACAAACATAATTTTGTTGAAACATCTGATCGGATTTCGTGAAGTCAAATACATCCAATATCAAGAGACTCGGTAGAGTCTCGCGCCAAGTACATTAAAATAGAAAATATTTTTTACGCCTGTTTTCGTTCCGGCAAGTGGCACTTTATACCGCTAAGTTCCAAGTTGCGGTATAAAGTCTTTATTCCTAGCCTATACGTGCATTATGTACGTATCTTTCACGTCACGCAAAAAAACGCTTTTGAAATGTTTACTGTACGTATGGAAGACATATCACTTAGGTTGCCGAATTAGATCTTCAAGACACCTTTGATTTACGTACGATATATGTCGAGTAAAAGTTAGATCTTCGTATTGATAACAACGTAGGCGACACGAAAGGTATGTTTCGCATACGTATCGCATTGTGACATTAACGACGTATAAATTTTCTTGATCCTAACATTTAATATACGTGGATGCGACATATTTTTACAGTAAGCCGAAATGCACCTTATAGCTACCGCTTTTCTGCCATACGTACGTTATACGTACATCAGATGTGTGTATCTCGGCGTTGGGCACAACCGAAGTAACACGAAAGACTTACGTACAGCACACGGTTTGCAGACAGACCCACCTGATTTCGACGATTCGTATACGTAAATCAGACGTAGTAAGTCAGTAGGCTGAATCGCACTTATAGCTACCTCTTTCCCGGCATACGTATATTATACGTACAGCAGATGTGTTTATCTTGGCGTCGGGCATAGATATACGTAGAACAGGACACAGTTTGCAGACTCGAATGATTTCGACGTTTTGTATACGTAAACCAGACCTATTAGTTCAGTAGGCGTGAATGCAAATTTTTACCGTTTTCTCGTTCTACGTACGATATACGTACGGCAGATGTGTGTATCTTGACGTTTGTCACAACCAAAGTGATACGATAGACATACGTACAGCACACGCTTTGCAGAATCGTCTGATTTCTACGTTTCGTATACGTAAATCAGACGTATTAATCCAGTAGGCTGAACGCACCAATTAGCTACCTCTTTTCCGTCATACGTATGTTATACGTGCAGCATACAACACTACACGGTTTGCAGACTCGTCTGATTTCGATGTTTCGTATACGTAAACCAGACCTATTAGTTTAGTGGGCTAAATGCAAATTTTCACCGTGTTACGACATACGTACACCAGACGTTCCCAGCACATTTGGCAGCTTTAACGATATTCTTTCACTATTGAGCGATCGAGTGTAGTCACAAATAGATTCTTACAGAGATTAGAGAACTTACATTACTGAAGAATGTATCATTGTCCCTAATAAAATCATGTATACAAACGCTGCATGGTTGGATAAGCGGCAGCTTAGCGTAGTGGTTAGGGCGTGCGACTAGTAATACGAAGAGTGGCGAGCGTACTCGGTTCAAACCCCGGTTAGGTCTTAGAAAAACGAAAAATTTAAGCGATCGCAGAAGGCGTTTTAATCGACAAGCGTGCTCAACTATAAATAAAAATAACCTAAAAATTCGGAAATATCCAATAATAATAGGTTAAAAAATAATTTATTAGATAATCAGTATATTGGACGTAAGTTGACGTACAGCGCAGGGAAAACTACGCAATATATACGTCTCGATAGACGTCTCACAGTGGTTCCTTGTATGTACCTCTAGAATACATGTTCTATACATCTTAGTGAACGTTTCGTATTCGTTCGTTATACGGATTTTAGCCGGACATTTAGCCTATTTCTATCCCAAACGTAGACCTCCAACTTATGTATATCAGACGTATAACGTCTAAATTATTACGTCCAATATACGTATAAAATTGGTAAGTGTTCTGTGTGAGATGTTTTCTTGCGATTGCACGTTGACACGTTGAAAACGATTCTAATATGACACGGGGTCGGTGAAATAGATTTCGACCCCCTTGAATCCTTTGTTTTTCCAGTCGTACGTTTGATCAATCAATTCCTTTTTACGGCACAGGCATTAAAAAGTCACTTTTTGACGCCTGTTTTCGTTCCGGCAAGTGGCGCTTTATACCGCCAAGTTCAAAGTTGCGGTATAAAGTCTTTATTCCGCAAATTTGATGCGCAGTTCGAAGTGCGCATGTCAAAGTTGCGGAATAAAGTCTTTATACCGCAGGTTACCCCCTCTCTACTACCTTTTACAGCGGCTCCTATACGCAGTTCATGCGGAACTCAACTGGCGTCAAAGTGACTATTAATGCCTTTTCCGTAAAAAATATTGTACGGGGCGCGCGCGGAAAGTAACTGTTCGGCAAGGTTATGTTTTTAGTACTCGCCGTTGCTTTACAAGGCTCGCCTTCGGCTCGCCAGGTACAAAACCAAAGGCTCGTACGAAAAACATAACCTTGCCGAATAAACAGTTACTTTCGGCGCATGCCACATAAATATCTATTGCTTCCCATAACGTCCGTTCTACCCCTCATTCAGGTACGATTCACACAGGATGATAGTCTGCACTTGTTCAACAATTAAGGGGGAGGCTCAAATTTTGGTGGAACGATTCGCGTGGTTATCAGAATATTCTCCGAACGCGGTTACGTAACACCATATGGGCGAATAAGCATTTGTTAAGAAAAAACGAACTACATCAAACTTTGAATCGTGTTTGCCTATGTTTCACTGTTTACCCTGCACACATCTAGGCGTATTCGTCCTATTGAAATTCGTTTACGAACACCTGTGTCCACTCGCGAGTTAAACAATTATGACATCGGTTATTGTCTTCTTGGGTATAAAAGGGGGACTTCGGGCCACGCTTGCCATTAAAATCGAAGAGTTCCACTCGCCGATCCTTCATCATGAAACTATTCGCCGTCATCGCCGTCGCTTTGGCTCTCTTAGCTGCGGTCTCTGTTGCGGAACTTACGCGCAATCCGCGTGAGTATCTCAAACTATTATATCCAACCTGATAAGAATCGCTAGACTTGCTTATACAGTAGCCTTGTCATACTACTATTGGTAAAAATTTCGTAAAATTTGGTACAATTTCAGGTTATCCCTTCTGTAATCGGATCCGAATCAAAAAAAATAAATGCCCTCCCCCCCTGGGCGACGACACCTCTATCTCCTCTCTATAGCCAGAAATTAAATGCAGGATTTTACAAGAATCTCCCAACAATCCTGAACACCTGCCACCAGCACCAACATCTTCGCTGAATATTGGTATTCGACGCGGCTACTATAACTCTCGAAAATTGTAACTCTTGTAAAATTGAATAATTTTTGAAAATATTCCACCATCGCTGCACCACAAATAAATACGATTCAGAACGAAAAAGTATTGACCCGATAACCCATCACCGTCTATCTCCGCGCAAATTGTCAAAGGAAATACGCTCTCTGAAATCTAACAATACGTGGTTCTCCTCGTTCTCTTGGACAAATGAAGGCGGGTAGTTGTGGAACAATCAGGGACGAAATGAAAAAATTCTCATCCATATCACAGGTATGTACCTAGGTAGCCTAAATTGGGTTCGTATATCGGCTACTTTTGAAGCTCCTGTTGGAATCTTGAAACACAATCAAATGGTCAAGAAGTAGCGTATTTTTGGTACGTGAGAAAAAATTAACGAGAACAATTCCATCTTCAGAAGGTTTTTCTATAATCACTTTTCTGAGACTATATGTATAGAATATCTGGTCCAAAAACCTTTCGCCAAGTACATTAATGTGATCTGTCTACAAAAAATCTATGCAGAAAAATTTGCCTTTAATAAAAAATATTTCTACCAACAAAAATTCGTCTTCAACAAAACTCGACCCTCAAAAACGTTTTCCAAAAAAAGAATTGATATCAGATACAACTGCCAAGCACAACACATGATGAAAATTAAATTAGACAAGTAAACGGCATTGTGCTCGTTCGCTCGCTACGCTCGCTCCCTCGATTGGTTTCTCATAGTTATTGTGAAACACATTTGGAGAAAAAAGTTTAGGGAGTGGTACTTGGCGGGCCATCATAGCAATGTATAAAAATGTCACGTGAAGACCTGAATGAATGAATACTCCTGCACCTACCCACACCTGGCTCGCCAAGTACCACTCGCTAAACTTTTTTCTCCAAATCTTGTTTCTTCAATTTTGTTTCACAATGTCATTTACTGGAATTTAATTTTCATTTGTTGTGCTTGGCAGTTGTATGTGAAAATTATTTTTGTCGAAGGTAAATTTTTCTTCATAGATTTTTTTGTAGGTAGACCACATTAATTAATGTACTTGGCGAAAGGTTTTTGCACCGGATAACTTATTCTCCGAAACCGTGACTTTTTTTTAAATCTCTGAATCGAACAGAGAAACGAATTAAATTTTTCTTCTAAACTTCAATTTCGTCACATTTTTTAATTCGTTCGAATTTCGTGTATTACCATTTTCGAAATTCATCAATTCTTGTCGTATTTCAGAATTTCTTCAAGTATTCAATTTTTCAATAAATATTTCCTCAATGCATCAATTTCAAAATTATAATTCAATGATAATTAATTGTCTAAAATTCTAAAAACGTAGATAGAAACAACTTATAAATTAATAAATTATCTGCGAAGTTCAATAATAATTACAAATTTTCATATAATCGATTCCAATTGATTAGAAAATCGTTGCGAATTGTAAACCGATAATGTGAGTCTGTAACAGGCGGTTAGCTAACGCGAGAAGCATTCAATTCAACCAGACACCGTATTTCCTTCTTCCGCTGGTCGCTGCTGCAGTCACTGTACGGTACATACATACGTAGCTAAGGTCGGTACTACCTCCCGGCTACCTACTGCACCAGTGCAGTGCAGCAGCAGCAGCAGCCGCGGCGTGTTGTTGACCTCTGATCAAGGCGGATTAATTAACTCTGACAAAGATGGAAAAAAGATGGCAGTAAATGGGGAAAAAAAAGAATTAAAGACCAATTTGATAATCAACTGGAATGAGAAGAGAAGAGAACTTCGCAATTTCACGTTTCACTTTGAGCCGAAAAAAAAATATATCTACTCTCCTAAAAAAAAAATTAACGAGCCGCATCCATTTGTTTTTTTTTTCATTTTAAATTGACTTTTCTATCACAGTTGTCTAATTTTGTGAAGAAAAGAGGTAGGCTGATGATTGAAAACCCATTTTGAAGCATAAACTTCATGCTTCAAAATGGGTTTTTGACATTTAATCTAAGCTCATCTGTTTCGAAGTTACGTCACTTTGAAGCGAAACTCGTGAGAAAAATCGTCAAGTGACCTTTGACTTCAGAGTACTGTACAGGACGGTAAAAATTTTTTCGCTGAAATTCTGAAATATACGATTTCAAATTCCAAATGTCCCCTTCAAATTCCGTTTTTGATGAATGCTCCGCGATTTTTTATCGTCGAGTTATAGAGCATAGAACTAGAAAGTATCCTGAAAACTTTGTTGAAGTTGAAAACTGATTTGCTTCAAGATAAATAAAAAAGACATTTTGAAAAAAATTTCAAATTTGAAAATGTCTCTTTAATTATTAGTCTAAAACTCGGTTACACAATTTTGAAAAAAAAAAAAATCACCAGGTGACCCGTTAATTTTTATTAGGAGTCTATATTATCCATTTATCATGAAAATTTGAATTCATGTCAAGTTCGAGATCAGAAGCTCCAAAGAACCATCAGATACCAGTTTTAATTTTTTTTTTGTTAAATCCGTAAAAAACAATGGTCTTCTCTAAATGATTCTGAAATTAATTACTCGATAACAACCAGAAAATCTTGTCAGTCTGAAGTTTTTAATTAAAATCTGTGTCGATTGAGATCGAATTCATCAAAAAGCGTTAGAGATATCGACGTACAAAAAAAAAAATTGATCAAATATACATATAATACAAAACGTAGAGATTGAGTGAAAACTGAGCCTATTAGAAATGAAACAAAACAAAAAACAGTTGAGACTAATCAATTAACTCTGATAACGTTTCTACCCAATTTCATCTTCTCTTCTCCAAACCAGAGAGAGAGAGAGAGAGAGATTGATGGTATAGATTCTCTTTTCTTTTTCCGCTGATAATATAATTACTACACACACAGTGACGCGTTGATAAGAGATCCGGCGTATCTCTGGTCTAGTAGAAAGGAGGGAACGCATAATTCGGGGTCGCTTCTCGTATTTAGGCCACACGGTGTGTAACAACGCCAGGTTTTTTTTTCTCCCTCCCGCATATATATAACTAATCGTAAATGAAAATAGCTCTTTCTTTTTTCTCCACGTAAACGGAATCTTCGCCAAGTTTCAAGCGATTTTCTTTAACCCCGCGATGCGGCTTATCGATTAGATAAAGACTGACGGACCTCGAATATAGATTAAAAAAAAAAAAAAAAAAAAAAAAAAACAGTTGTCCAGTCTATATATGGGGGATTCCACGTCAAATCGACCGAAAAAACGAGATTTTTTCCCTGACCCCTTTCGATCTGCTTGTCCTCTTGCACAGTCAAACTACATGTTGGAAGGATGAACTGTGATTTTTTTCAGATTTTTTCGACTCATCATTCTATCACGAAAAATAATCGAATAAATTGATTTTCAATGTTTTTTTATTTTTCGCGCCTACATACCTCAAAACGTGAACAATTTATGAAAAAAGTTCCAATACCAAAATTTTGGGGCTTTTAGTGAACTTTTCGAGAGTATTTTCATCAGATTTTTCATACCCCGTTCAAGTGTAGTTTTAATACAAAATGAGTGTAAGTCATTCATAACTCCAAAGTGCCCTGATCGAATTGGCTGAAATTTATACACAGCGTGTCTTTCACAATGCCAAAGGTTGTCTGAAAATTTCAAAGTGGGCCGAGCAGTGGTTCAGAAAATGCATCAACAAATATTCGCACAGTGGCGAGAATCCGGCGATTATGAGGTCGCAAAAAAGTTTTTTGGCCACGATTCGAAAATTCACGATCAATATTCATTATTATTGTCTGCCTACTCGCGATCGCCCTTGAATTTTTGAACTGCGGCCGAAAAAACTTTTTGGCGACCTGATAATCGCCAAATTCTCGCCACCTTGCGAATATTTGTTGATCTATCTTTTGAACCACTGCTCGGCCCACTTTGAAATTTTCAGACAACTTTTGGCATTGAAAAAGACATGCTGTGTAAAAATTTCAGCTAATTCGATCAGGGCACTTTTTTGTTACTGAAGATTTTCCAAGATTTTTCACCAAAACTGCAGTTTCGCGAGGCACAAAAAATGGCAAAGAATTATTTTCAGAAATTTCAAAGAAAGACGCGAAACTTTTGTATGAGAACTTTTTTCATTGCTCATCTGGATTTCACGCTATGTTGGCTTGAAAAATCCCAAAAACGCTAAAAGCTGATTACTTGACCAGCTGTAGTGAAAAAATACTTGGTCAGAAAAATCTGAAAAAATTCACAGTCGATCCTTTCAACGTGTACTTCCACTGTGTAAAAGGGCAAACAGATCAAAAGGGGTCAGGGAAATCGACCGGTCGATTTGACGTGGAATCCCCCATATATCTTAATCATTATTCTACTTCTTTCTTTTTCTGTAATTATTTTATACGCAATATTGTTATTTTTATACACACAGAACACAGACAGTTTCTTATCTATAAAGATTATTATTCCGCGACGCTTTGAGATATGCAACAATTTATGTCTCCATAGACCTATCATCACAACTTCAAATATGGACGAGAATATATATAAAGAAGAAAAAATGGTGTCACGCTATAGATTCTGGGGTCTTTTAATATTTAGTTTAGTTTATTTCACCGTAAATTCATTGTTTCGATCAAACTCAAAGTTTCTCAAAGAATCGAGAAAAGAAGAAAAAATATAAAATTCAAAATCCCAATTATACAAATTCGTAATCATCGATCTATCATTATTTACGGCTGTAGAGAAATCTCGACTGCAATCCTAATTACAATTACAACGACGCATTCATTGTCTGTTCAATTCCCCGAAAACACACAGTACCAACATGATGATACAGAATATCGGCAGGTAGGTATAATAATAACCGAATTCCCATTACAGCCGGCTGAATGTAGGCGTTAGTTTACGTTGTTTTGTGTCCCTCCGCGAGCAGCAGCCTCTATAATACTCTATTGTTGCAGGTCGTGGCTAGAATTACCCCCCAGCAACGGATGGCTCGGCGGTGCAATGGTGACGAATCCCATTGTTGAAAACAGTCTTTTGCCCGTATCAGTGACCACCTTGACTTCCCGACCACCAACGACTCGACTCGACTAGACCATCAGGGTCACAACCCGACGTGCCTCGTTCCCTCATAATTTACACTCTCTCTCTAATTTTATCATTTTTTATTCTGTCTAGCTACACTACACTTACTTTATACTCGCTTATTATTCTAGACGCTTACTTTTTTTTTTTTTTTTTTTTCAGCAGCTAAACGTGCAGAATTCAATGAAAATCAGACAATGAGACCCAAGTATTAAAATTTTGTGAAATATTATGCAAATTGAATACTTTTACAAAAATTAAGAAAATAATCTTTACTGTGCCATTTTTTTTTTCTAGGAAAGGCTTGAAATATTCGGCTGCTGCTACTTTATGGTTGCTAGCTTCAGCTTCATGAAATTAAATCTACTGATGGACCTCGATTTTAATTACCTTTTCTGGTCTCAAACTGTTAAGTATTATAAAGAATTCTTTTCAAAATGAACAAGATAGTTTTTTTTTATAAACCTATCTTTCATGAGCAATTATTAAAAAAATCAACTCACGAAGACAGAATAAAACGCTAATTTTATTTAAAAAAATTATGAATATATATTCCAATATTCCAGGTCCAATATATTTTGTTATGTGTTCATTTTGAAAAAAAACCTCTTTAGTGAACAGTTGGAGACTAAAAACACTGAACTCTGTATTTACCGTCAGATTTTATCTCGTCCATCATAGACGAAAAAAAAAACTGTGTGAAAATCGTTCTAAAGTATAAAAAAATGAATTTTGCAGGGTGCAATCTACTCAAGTAAGGATCTAAAATTCCCTGAGAATTCCAGGATATTCCGGGCTATTTTTTTCTATTTTTCCAAGTGTGTCGAGATACGATTTTTATTATTATTTCGCAGAATATACTAGATTTTTTTTTTTTTTTTTTTTTTTCTTTGAAATTTAATCCGGGTTTTGAATTTTCAGAATTTTTTTTTTTCAAATTGATTACTTTCAGTAAAATTCCCTGAGTGAACTCAATATTCCCTAAGAATTCCAGGATATTCCAGGAGAAAAAAAAAAATCCCTGAGATATCCAGGACTTCCAGGTTTTTCAAGGATGTAGAGATACCCTGCTTTTGGCAATTTTGGACAATTTTTTTTTTCTTTCAACATTTTTTAACTCTGCTCGCACTCTTCTTTCCTTCTCAATGACTTTATCTCGCTTTATTTTTTATCTTATCATATCTTTTCCTTATTATTTATACGTTTTCCTTCTTTATCTGTGATCCAACTACATTCCTAAAGATCTTAATAAACAAACATATCCATTTGTTTCTTTCTCTTTTTCTTTATCATATTAATTTCCTTCATTATTATTATTATTATGATATTCCTGTATTAACAACGTGATCAGACATAATTCATGAAAATCAATTTCAATTCTCCTCTCAGAGGCTGGGGCTAGTCATTCGGATTCGATGAATCATCAATTGAAGATATTCAAAGAATCACCGAGAGGCTATTGGCTCAGAGATCAAATGACTTGCGATATTGAATCGATTTAAAGCAATTTAGAAATGATTTATATTCCTCGCTGCAATATAATTTCATCTCGATGTGACTGCGGAGTGATTTCACGCGATTTCGAGTGTCTCTTGATTTGATTTTTGCAATTTCAAATAGGTAATTAATTGAAACCTCTCATTCGATTTCGATATTTAATTTCATTCTTCGAATTTGGAGAAAAATTTCATAGTTCGCAGAGTGATATATATTATATCTCAAATCGTTGGAAATAAACGGATTTTTTTTTTTTTTTTTTTTTTTTTTTTTTTAAAATTTTTTAAATGCACGGAGAAAAAAAAATAACTAAGAACACAATTATTTTTAGAATACAGATTATTTAATTCTGACGATTTCAATCGATTTCCTTGAACTGCCACTGTTAAGTTTTCAAATTATATTGAAATTAATAAATTTATTATTATTGTTATCATAATTATTATTCCTTGAATTTTCAGTCCAAAAAAAATCGCAAAGAATTTATTTTCAGAATGTTTAACAATTATCAATATATATATATATAATCAACGATAATTAATATATCACATGAATATTCCACCGCCTTCCAATGTAAAATAAAATAAAAACTAATTGAAAATTAAAAGAAAAAAGAAAAATTAAAGAAAATCTTTTGCAATAATTATTTGCCTTAATTAAGAGTTAAATTTTTTTATTCCAAAACAACAACAACAACAAGATCAAAAAGTCTTTATCTATGTAGAATTTTTGCGATTATTATTATTCCGGTTTGTACCCTCAAAAAAAAAAAAAAAAAAAAAAACTCATTCTTTAAATTCAGACCGATCGAGTAGTTTGAACCACACGCGGGAGTAAGAAACTCTTTCGCGATATATAGACACACCTGTATACTAGGTACAGTCGCGGTACAGGCCACCGGCGCCCGGTCAGAGATAAAAAAAAAGAAAATAACAAAATAACAAAAAAAAAAGAGTAGCGATAATGACTCAAGCAGGTATGTATACCTGTAAGCGGTGGTTCCACCTACTGCGTAATCGTCTGCATGCGTATATATGTATATAATATCATCGATAAAATAGCCCAACAATTAAAGAAAGAGCGAAGAAACGAAACTAGAGGAAGAAAAAAAAATCTAATACGCTTCACAGGTGGCATCGAAATGGAAAATTTAATAAAAAAAAAAATATAATAACATAACGAATTAAAACAGAAGAACGAGCGAGCGGTCTTAGTTATACCTATATAGACGACCTCCATCTTGTACGTCCAAGTGCAGCGCAAGAAAAAGAGATGAACAGTAGACACACACACCAAGAACTTCGTGAACTTGGTTTAATCCGATCCAGGCACCCACAGGAAAAAAAAAAAAAAAACTATCAATCCACACTGTATTTTATGTATATCAAACTCTGTATCACATCGACAAACAACTCTTCTTCACTTCACTTCACTTCACTTCACTTTATTACCGGTCAAGATATTTAAGGCTAAACACAATACGATTTCAAACAAAACAACAACTCTAACTTGGTAGATTTAGAGAGAGAGAGAGAGAAAAGAGTATCGTCTGTGTTACAGCGGGGGAATCCGGCGCACTGGGGTCTCTGCGTGTCCCACGCCACTTGTTGATCGTCTCCTACTGTCAGGAAAGTGAACCGATTTTGTTAGTCGTTTCACTCTAACGATTTATTACAAATGACGTTGGTATGACGATTATAATCGTAATTTTCATCCGTGATTAGCGACATCGTAGCGTATTGATTAACCAGTGCAGTTTATTTGATTTTATTGTGAATGATATCGACGGTATTTTCTACCGGCGAAAGTCAACGGTGAGTAGAAGAAAACCTTAAACCACGCGTGGTAAGCGTAGCTGTGCGATCTGACGCGACGAGTAATAACTGTTTGGCTTTAGCTCGTTCGCTGTGGCTTCGGCTCCCCTCGGGCCTCGATTCCACTACGAGGATATCTTCGACGGTTTTCGTGCCGGCCGAAGAATGCCGAACTGGCGACGCGGGCGTCACACGAACAAATTCTCGCTGAGACTCGGGACGGACGGACGGACGGACGGACGGAGTGGGGATGGGGACCGGTCGGTAAGGCCCCCCCTGGTCTCTCTCGCTCTCGGTCCTCGGACGGACGAATACAGAGTCTACGGATGGCCGTTGGACGAGAAAAGACAATCGATGCATCGATTAATCGACTGTCGAATAATAATCGAACATAACTTTATTTAATTCTTTTTAATTATAATAATTAATTATAAAAAAAATTATCGAAATAAAACTATTTGTCTTAACTAATTGTAAGAATTGATTGACGTTGATTTCTTGAAATCTGCGGAATTTTCATTCATTCATTTTTCGAATTTACACTAATGTGTTTAAATAATTGGAATTTTTTCTTTCTTAATTTTACAGAGACTTCTTTGCTCTGACAATGAAATGGAGAAAACTTATAAATTATATTGAATAACGATTCAATTGTTCATTATAAATAAATTGTATTCTTCAATTATTTTTTTTCATTGAGAATTATCGAAATTTGTATTAACTAGTTGATTATTTTATTCCTTGACTCTACTTCCTTACGTAAATTCGCTATTTATAATTTATTTAATTCAACTGTGATTTTTTTGTTTGCTTCATTTTATAGAGATTTTCTTCAATGAACATTGAATCAAAAATATAATGTAATCATTGTTTCTTTTTCATTTACTCGTTTTCTATTTCTTAAAAAATCATCCAGATTTGTGTTGATAAATTATTGCTAGAATTTCTTAATTTGCAATTCGCTCAATTAAACTATATATCCTATGTGTATTGTTCAATAATAAATACATATATCGTTCGTTAAAAATAAAATGGCAATCGTATTTTTGGATTCGATCGAAATTTGTTTTCAGAAAGAGGACGAAGGAGCGAAAAAATCCAATTTACATATCGTTGAACGACAAGAGGGAGATCACTCAAAAATTTATCATCTTTGTTGTTTTATTTTCTAATAAATCAACATCAAATTTATTCTTTATCGTTTGGAGAAAAAAAAAAGAACATTAGAAACCAATCAAGTCACTCAATAAAATTGTTTTCTCAATTTTGAACCAACTGATAAGATTATTATGATAAAAATATTGTTTCAAATGGAAAAAAAAATTATTTTTAATAATCACGTAGATCAGTCACGTTTTTTTTTTTTTGTGATTGTGAAATAACAGATTATAATAACGCCGGAAGGTTTTTCTTTCCTTTATCGTACATATGCACCGAAATTTTCGGTAAACGGTAAACTAGATAAAGTTGAAAGTAACTTTTATGATCGATATATAAAATATAAAAATTCTTCATATATTATTTCGGGTGATATTCGCAAGGTGAAATTTACTGGCATCCCATAATACTGAAAATTTTCTCTCCTATATTCGCTGTAATATACGCGACTATATGTATATAAAACCACACGGCGATCTTGAAATTGGTTTTTTGCAAGAGTGAATTACGATACTATGTACATAATATAAATTCTCGAATTCCGAGAAGGGACAGGAATTCAAACTTCTACTGTTACACCGTCGCAATTTTTTCGCGTTACAGTTTATCACATTTCGCCATTTCAGGATCTATTTTTTTTTTCCAACGTTTTTATACAATTTACGAAATTTTAGGGTACGATGTGAAATTCGTGATCAGGAGCTCAACTGATTTGTAGATACCATAGGATCTACGTACTTTTGGATTTTGAAGCACAATAATTTTTTTAATCTGACCTCGGATTCGTTATCAGCGATTCTCAAGTTTCAAAATCAGAATATTTCTAGCTTTTTTTTTATAGCATATTATTGGATTCTCCATTTCGAATTTCGAAAACTTTGGAAATCAAAAATTCTTTACTATGATACGATAATTTTTTTTATCTATTTTGGAGAATTTTGTTATACTCTACCGAATCGAAAATTCGAGATCAGCTCGAATCAAAATCTAGCTTCTCGTTCTCGAGATTAAATTATCTTTGGACAAAAAATTGATCGAGTATTTTAATAATCGGTTTGATTGTGATAACTCGAAGCATCAAGAAAATTCATCGAGTTCAAGATACCATGTAGCCGGTCGAGGAACGTGCAGCGAGGTTCTAAAATGATTGCAACTCCTCTGAGATAGCCGACTGCAGACTAAGTGCAATACGTAAGCGATCATAGAAAGTGTGGTATGTACCATGTACCACATACATGAGCAGTACCTGTTCGGTACTCTGTATGTACTGTATTAAATCTGAAAGTAAAGAACGTCAAAGGCTCGTAAAGTCGTTAGAAATTCAATTCTTTCAAATTTCCGCGTACATAATGTCTAAATATCCTCATACGTATGTATGGAATATTCGAAGACAATTATCGCTCACGATTTGACTCGAGGTTTTTTCAATTTTCAATTAAAGTGAAAAAATAAAAAAAAATTGATATTTATAGATCTGCTACAAAAAAATAATTTTTTGATTCATGATTTACTAGACGTAAAGAATTTCCTGTATTTTCTCCTCGGTTCTATGAGATATCGACTTTGTCAGCTTTGCTTCGAATGATTGTTCATTCAAATACCTAAAAAGTAGTTTAATCATTTTTTCAAATTCGCCTCCCATAAGGTAATGAAAAGGCATGGAAGCATCTTCCGAGGCGGATAAAATACACTGAGAAAAGAGTTTTTTTGTTGTTAACAAAGTTCGTTAACAGTTAACGAATCGTATATTCGTATATAAGCAAATATACATTTAGTCATAGCTGAGAAATCATTTATTTGAGTGTTTTCTTTGTCTCAAATAAAGATTTCTTAATAGTTAACGAATCATCAATTTCCTTAAAATTCGCGTCCAGTTATATCAGACGATCAAACACGATAGTGAAATGAGGATTTCTTAATAGTTAAGAAATCTTGTATTTCTCTTCAAACCGCACCTGTTGTTTCAGCAGAACGATCATGAAGTTCAACTACGAATAGTTAATAAATTGTGCTTTTCTATCAGTGCAGTTATCCACGAATGGTGATCTTTTTTTTTAGACCAATCAGGTATTGACTAAGAAGTCATGTGCCAATTTTTTTTAACGTGATAAATGACTGTTGGAATAATGTCTTCACTATTTCCACCGAAAAAGATAGTGCATGCCTAAAATATGCTGCCCAAACAATGCCCAGGAACGGGTTCGCCTCGAGCTTAGAATGATGCGCCTCACGTCGGCGAATGTATTATGACTGGCGCGCTTTTACTCGCGAGACTGTAGCTAGAGTATTCAGCGCCGCTCTCACCTCTAGCGGCAAGCGTACAGACTACTACGCACGAATTACATCAAATCTCAAACCCTCATGTAAGATTTGTTAACTGTTAATAAATCTGTATTTGAGGAGACATGGTGTGATTTTTGTCTCAACCGAATGCTTTATTTATTGCGAATACTACGGAATTTCCACAGTAGTTAAAACAACATGTATATTTACTTCATGTTAAGATATTCTTTAACAGCTAACGAATATTTCGCGAAATTTTCAAATAAATGCGTTCATTTGGTATAAAGAAACTCTTTTCTCAGTGTACATGTAAAATTCTCCCCTCACATACATCGCATTAAATGCTGTAATGGACCGCGTGCTCTTCACGGTCGGCTTCAACCGCACCGTTCACAGTGGCAACTTGGCAAGTGGATTAGCTTTAAACGCTCTTCAAACACGTAGCACGCGTCTGATCCGTTCTACAACCCGTCGCAATTCAATATATACGACCTACTCATCTCCGAGCTCTGAATATTGTGGTTAAGTTAAATTTGTGATGGCGTACCGCGTGTACAGTGTACGTGCAGCTCTCAGAGTCTTAACGAGACCCGATGTCGTTTATATTGGACCTAATGATCACGGACGACATATACAACAGCGATCATCTTCGCACACTGAACGCTCCACAATACACGCAGCTCCACAAATATTCAGTCTAATTGATTCAAACAATAAAACTGTACGTATTATTATATGTAGGAGCGTGTTTTGATTGTGTCATGATGCACGCGATGCTGTTCATGTCTGTTTGATTGTTTTCTATCAACCGACCATCTTTTGGTGTAATGCAGGAGAAAGGAGAAGAAGAAGAAGAAGAAGAAGAAGAAGAAGGAAAAGAAGAAAGAAGAATAAGAAAGAAGAAGAAAAAAAAGAAAGAAGAACAAAAAGAGGAAGAAGAAGAAGAGCAGAAGAAGAAGAAGAAGAGCAGAAGAAGAAGTAGAACGAAGAGGGAGAAGAAGAAGTAGAACGAAGAAGAAGAAGAAGAAGAAGCAGAAGGTATCCATTTTATTAGTAGGGGTAGATAAATAGTTTGCGCGTTTCATCACATACTATGCGGTCAAAGCCCTCTTTCGTATCGAGTAACGTGCCCTTCTTCCTTCTCTCTCTCTCTCTCTCTCTCCTGCATCTCTGACCACGTTTTCAATTAGCGTTTTACTTTTTTTCTTTCTTTTTGTTTCGTTACTCTTTTTCTATTTCAGCCTTTGACCACATGTGCATGTGCATTCGCATGTGGATGTGGATGTGGGTGTAGCAGAAATTCGTTCGCTGCTAGCAGCATGCATTTATATGCAGTATAACAAAGGGTATATTTGCCTGCGACTCTAATTGCTACAGCTTTTTCATCATCGTTCGAATTCACTTCTTTTTTTTTTTTTTTTTTCGTTCTATTATTTTTGTTTCGCTTTTTTGTTTTTTGTATTATAAAATTATTGCGAATTGATTCATCGTTATAGATGATAGAAAAGTTGTGAAAAGTAAAAGAAATTCATTTTTTTTTCGCAATTCTAGAGAGATTCTTATTAGGTAGAAATTGAGTAAGGATAAAATTATACAAATTAATAAAATTAAGTAATAATAATAATTCAATTTGGATTTTGTTTCGCAGAACTAATCTGAATATTCACTTTCAGAGGTGATATAATTTCTGCATATTTCATCGTTGCAATTCATAGATAGAGAAGTAAAAAAAAAGATTTTTTAATGAATTATCGCAGAATTTTGAGACACATTAAGAAGTATTTGAATTTCTTTTTTTATTTTTGTAAAGCTACTAATTACTCTAAAATAAATAAATTGATTAATAATCTTCACTCACTCCTCCAATTCGCCGTTACGATATCCAAAGCCTGTTGAAAGGTTAATTTTTTGGTAAACATTTAATCGGATAGCCGATAAAACGTTGCACGAATCACGATCTCGAAAATGTTATTACTGTTATTTATTATCATTCAAAATAAGAACGTTTTCACTGCGTGTAATTAATCAGACCCCGAAAGCTTTTCCCAACGGTGCTCCCACGAGAGACTGATAAAACTATGAAAGGCCACGATTCGTTATAGCCAATATTCCAAAGATGAGATTCTTGTCGCTCTCCTCGATCGAGGCTCTAGTCTTCTTGACCAGTAATAATAATTGTTTGACCACCGCATAACACTCGGGGTCTCCCCCACCACCCAATTGTACCGTGTATAAGAATGAATGATGATCAAAATTAAAGCTCGTACAATGATACAGTTGCGAGTGAGACGTGTGTGTGTGAGATTGTTACGACGTCATGTACGCTTTTGCATATACATACACGTAACACGATACACGGCATATCTCCTCGTATCAAGGTACGTGCGTTATCAGCGAGTCTCGATTATAAGATCTGCAGTTATAAGCAGCTACCCATGCAACCGATTACGACCTACGTCAGATCGACGAACACTTCAGACGACGGTGAAGAATTTTGCAGATGATTAATGATTGCGTGATTAAAGAGGAATACCTTAAAACGGGTCAAATTTAAAATAACAACTAAATCTGGCTGAAGTTGGAGATCAAAAAAGCAAAACTTGGAGATTGAAGACGAGAGACTAGGGGTTGGGAATTATTATCTCTTTGAAAATTAGTTTTCCGAGTTTCCAAAAACAAAAATAAGAAGAAGAAGTTCCAAAAGTCAGTTGAAATTGTTCAAAAACAGAAAAATTATTTGTTTAACGCTTTTTTTAGAACAGTTTTATCAATTTTGTATTGAAAAGTTTCAATCATTCGTCCGAATTTTTTATTTTTGTGTATTTAGTATTGTAAGAGCAATAATTTTGATTACAGTGACAAATTTTCTCATCATTTTTCTGAACTTTTCTTATTATATATAATAATTCATATATTTTGTTTTAATTTATTTGTCTTTCATACTGTACAATTAATTAATTAATATAAATCAGTTCACATGATTTTTCGAAATTTTCTTATTATTATAGAACGTCGAAGAATTTATAAAAATTTCATATTTCTTCCGAATCAACGAGTCTGTTCACAGACTGTTAAAAATTCGTAATTAGCGTTCATGCGAATCTTCTTTTTTTGAAATTAGGTTACAATTTTTGTTTATCTGGTAAATAAAAAAAGAATAAAAAAATAATCTGATTACTACTTGACTTATTAATTCAATTCATCAATGAATCTTTTTCTTTACTAAACAATCGATGAACATAATTGATAAAACAAATAAAAAATAGACCATGAAGCAATTATTGGAGACAATTTTTTATATCGCATCCCCCAAATCCTCTTCATACTTTACGCCAGATTTTATACCGACGGACAAGATTATTCTGAGTGTATAAAACGCTTAGACTTATATTAAAGCCGAGCCTGAAAGTATAGAAGAGTGTGTTTTAAAAAATGCGGGTTATTTACTTACAAATGTCGTCATCCATCGTGCCTGAAAAATACGTTCACTTTTCCGGCTATAGTCGTTTTACAGCTGCTGCTGCTGCCGCAAACTTGAAACGATTTTTATGTAGTTTTTCTTTTTCAATCCTTTTTCAACTCAAAATTTTATCCATCTAACAAATAGTATGTAAATATTAAGAAAAAAAAAGAACAAAAAAAAAACGTTTTTCAATTTTAAATTGGAACGAGACTTGGAAAAAAAACATTATTATACATATATATGTATACGATCTTTGAAGGAAAGCAAAGTTTTTACGATTTCAGAGAAGAATATTTTTATTTCCTCTAGTTTAGCACACAGGGTGAATTCTAGGATTGCTCTGCGTTACTAGTTTGAAACTTTTATATTCCGTTGTTAAACCTTTTCCTGCCCGAGGCGTTACCTCGTTTTCCGTTTGCTTTTCTTTTCCACTCGAGATACTAATCTCTCTACCCTATTTTTTTCAGCTTTTTTTTCAAATTTTTTCACTTTCAGACTTTACGCAACCCCCGCGTAAAAAACGCGACCTAGCCATCATCTCAGTGCCTTTAACGAGCCAATTTAGGAAGAGTAAAAAATGAATGAAAAGAGATTTAAAAAAAAAAAAAACACGACCTAGATACAAGATGAAAAAAGAAAAAGAAACATAATTAAATAATCGAACTTCTTCAGGAATTGAAAAATTCATGATTGAATATCAGAATTTCAAATTAATGTAACGTAATTATGTTGATGAAACCAAAAAATCAGAAATAAGAATCGATTTCAGAATGAAAAAAAAAAGAATGATTTCATTCATTAAAAAATTGACAATGAACAATTTTTTAAATGAAAGTCAAATAATATAATTATCTCCCTTCTAAATTTCTGAACGTCACAAAAATACGAAGAAATATAAACTCAAAATTTGATTTTCTTTCAATTCTACTCTCTTATCGTGAAAATTTGATTCATAGAAAATAAAAGCATTTGATCTGAATTAAAATCGCGACTTTTGGAGAAGATTTTGACATCAATAAAAAAAAAATAAAAATCCTGACCCCTCGTGGTTGAACTTCTCGAGTGTCATCACTGAATCTGTACATTTTACATAATTATAGATCGTTATTTTTTAAATTGATACAGAATCGGTCAAATCTGAGAAAATAATCGATCTCATAGATCGTTAAATCCCGAATAAAATTGAAAATTTAAAGAAACCCGACCACAAGCGACGCCGCACGTCGCCAAACTGCGAAGTGGTGCGAGACGTCGGTATAGGTACGCCATGCGTGTTCGCTGGGACCAAGGCGCCGTCGCAATAGCCGGGGATTCCGTCCCAGGTACAGAACCACATACAGAGTGGAAGTCGTTTAATATTTAACACATTTTTCTCGATTCCTGTGCCGTGAGGACTAACGCAGAAAAATATCCCACACCTGTCGTCGGCGCAGCATTCAAGAAAATTGCCTTTTCTCTCGGCCTTACCGTAAATTCGCTAAGAGCGTAGAAATAAATACGAGATAAGGATCCCCGTAGAGAATTCTTAGTGATTGTGTTTTATCAATTAACGAGGCCGAGACCAAGACAGTAGTTCAATTTCAATGTCGAGGCGACCAACGACCAGATCGTAGCGAGCCCCCAGCATCCGGTCACTTTTCAAAAATCAGTTTAATATTCTGGCTCCTCGATGATGAGGAGCGTATCAGATATTAAGCTACTACTACACTTTGATCTTAGATATTAAGCCGAAGAAGCGATGCCGATGCTTCAAAACGTTGAACTTATGGCCTTAAACTCGAGACGTTTTAACAGCGAGAAATTAGCGACGCCTAGCGGAGGTCGAGCGAACTAGATACCGAAAACACCCCTTCCAGGTGGTTAGGGGAGGAAAATATGTATACCGTTGAGTGGAGTATGAACCTGTACGTTTTGATTTTCTCAGGAAAAAACACCGTGAATAAACGACCTTAATTAAGTTTTATTCCATTTCATTTATTTATCAATATTCATTTTTATCATTTTTCGATATGTAATAAACTCTTTTGCTAATCAATATTTTTTAGAGATTCGAACGCCATTTTCAAGAGGAGAAAACCGCCCACAAATTGGGACTATAGTATAGCGAATATCTCAAACCGATCGTAGCGATAGAAAAATGCTTAAACGACCCAACATGAACTACAATCCTAATTAGTTCCACCGTGAAAATTATAACGACGAAAAAAAAGCACAAATTTTCGGTAATTCAATAACCGTCTAGAATCCAGACAGATTCGAACGGCACGCGCATACATCAAATCCAATCGAGTCGTCGACGTCGTCGTCATGAATAATCATCTCTAATTAACTAAATTAGGCCGATCTCTGCTGTAGCGCAAAGCATGAATTATATCATCGACTAGATCGGGGGAAGACCCAAATCCTACATTATACAATCCATCACCGAACAACAACAAAAAAAACAGTTTTATATTCTCAAAAAAAGTGTTCAATTTCATTATTCATCCAATTAATTCTCTCGATTAATCGACTGCATCGAATATCTTTTCTCACAATCGAGTCATTTAACAATTACTACTTCTCTGTTGAATTGTTATTCAAATTCATCTACTTGAATCAGATTTCATTTTTCAATGGACCTTAAATTAAATAAATTTAAGAATAAATAAAAAATGACAATATATGCTATTATTATCATTATCATTATTAATAATATTACAAGCGGAACCAGCAAAGCTGATTACCCAAATATGTAATCTTTGTATAATCAAATTACGACATCCGTCTCAGACTTATCGGAACATATCGATTATTGTTTTTCCATTTTCCATGATCGATAAATTCGATGGGACCATCCCTAAGTCAGATCAAATGTTAACACTTTGATCTTGAACTTCGGTTATACTCAGGGTTAATCATGAGGCGATCCAATCCTGGAGCCATTTAAACAGTCGCAATATACCCTAAGCCCCGAGGCATTTCAATTGCGAGAAACCGACTCACGGACTCACTCGACCTCAACAAGCATTTGAGACGTCTAGCGGCGGTGAAGCGGACTACGGATTATATACTGTGGAACTCGCGCGGTCGATACTACGTCGATTATACTGATGAGTATCCATATTACAGTATAGACGAAAATTGTGTGTATCACGGAAAATCCACCAAAAAAGCTATGATTGTCAATTAAAAATCATATATAATACAATATTCGACTCGAGTTTCTTGAACTCGACATTTTTTTCTTCAACTATATTGTTTAATTTTGTTTATTTGACAAAACGAAATTATCATAATATTTTGAATTTCTAGCCATTAATATTCTCCAAGTGGATTCATTTATTATTTATTCAGATAAAAAAAAAAAAATGAAGAATAGAAATTAAAAAATGAAAAAAATCAGTTAAATACGAAGAGTATAAAATGAAAAGTGTGGAAAAAATGAGTGAGAGAACGAAGTGTAGAAATTAAAAAATCAAAAAAATTCAGTTGAAAACGTAAATTAGAAATTAGACAATTTTAAATATTGTTCGTGCTTTTTTCTTTTTGTTCATTTTTTTCTTCTTCGTTACGTTACGTCTAACACGTGGTTCTTCGAACCAATGCGTATAGAGACACTTACATGTGTTATACTAATGTACAGTGGGGACGGAAACGTTTATTTCCTCTTTCGTCCCACCCCGACCCTCCCCTTTTATATTTCCGGGGGCTTTTACACCCTCGCGAGACTTTAGACGGTATAACGCCGGGTTTCCACCGTCTCTGAAGCTAAACTCTGAAGGAAGGAAGCACGTAGGGAACCTTTTAAGAAATTAAAGGTAGAGACCTATATAAGGGAGCCAGCCTGAGCTGGAAGACCCTTAGAACGTTTATAGTTTACACGTACGTTTCTCCTCCTCTTTGCCTGTTTTTTTTTTTTTTTTTTTTTTTTTGTGTTTTATATCTTTCCTTCGAGCACACTAAAATATTCTTCCATCATTTTTCGATATTTCTTTTTTTTTTCTTTCCACTTTCAAATTATTTACTACTTACCTTTGGTGATTGAAATTTGATCGTCCAAAGGCACCCGGTCGATCGGTTCTTCGCTTTCTTTCACCACCCATCTGACTCTTCGCAACATATTGTTGGTGTCCATCTGAAACTAAAATAAGAATCCCAATTAGGATTTTGCACGTATTTTTTTAAATTCCATGAATCAGTAGTTTGCAAAAAATAATTAGGTCATATTTTCTATTTTCTCAATTGGAACAAAAACGCTGAAATTTAATTGCCTGTAACGAAAAACGAAAAGACACGACCTAATTACTTCGAGCTACTCTACGAAAAAAATTGTCGATGCAAAATCCCAATTTTTTTAATATAAATTTAAGTATTTAAAAAACTTAGACCTTGATTGAAACAATGAATTTACGGTACAATAAACTAAACTAAATATTCAAAGGCCCCAAAATCTAGTGTGAAACAATTTTATTTTTTTATATATATTCTCGTCCATATTTGAAGTCATAAGTTTTATGGAGTCATAAATATCTTCAGTGAATTGAATCAATCAAATGAATTATAACGCTTATTGAGTGATAGTGAAGCGACGTGACGTCATATCTACTGCCATAAAGAGTAGCCAAGCTGCTGCTAGCTACCGGTCGTACTTGAAATTCAAATCGTTGATAATACGAGGTCCCCCTAATTAGCATAATTACACTTCGTTGTCGAGAGGCAGAATTTACAGTTTACACTCGGTGGTGAATCGTGTCGTTGCCTCGGCAAACTAATTTTTGAAAATCATCAATCAATACGGCAATTTGTGAATCGGTTACTATTATCGATATAATCTAGCCTTTCACTCGTTGACTCGACCACTCCACGATTTGAATTAGGATGATTATTGTGAGGCATCGGAATTAGTTCCATGGTTTTTTTTTTTTTTTAATTTTTATATTCGTGTTGGAGTGAATTTTTCAATTTTTTAATCGTTGAATGTTTGAATTTTGAATGAAAAATTTCTCTAACTTTCGAGTTTTTTGCAATTCAGGATTTTTTCCATATTTTGAACGTTTAAATTGTTTAATTTTTCAATTTTTAAACATAGAAATCGTCCAATTTTGTATCCAAGAATTTCAGAATATCAAAATTCACAAGTTTTCTAATATTTATGTGTTTTTCAATTTTTTATTGTTCAATTATTTTGTTCGTCTATTTTTCAATTATAATGTTTCCCAATTTTTTGGCTTCTTAATTAAAAAAAATTTAACCAACGAAATTATATATTGAATGAATTGAATTCAAGAATTCTACAATTTTAGAAAATTTATTAGTTTTCCAAGTCATGAACTCCTCCAATTTTTTATAGTTCAAATTATTAATGAATATTTTGATTCTTTCAATTAAGTATTTTTTTATTTTGATGTTTTTCGATTTCTGAATGCTTGATTTTTTTAGTTACTGAACCATTTGATTGAATGATTGAAATTAAATAATTGAATTTCACAATTCTACAAATTTAACAATTTTACCATCTTAAAAAAAAACTTATAATTTTCTCAATTTATTGAATTGAATATTTTAATTGTGTCAATCGATTATTCTTTCAAGTGGACAATTATCAAAAGATGTACATAACGCTTACTCGTAGTTCATAACTCGCTCCTTCGGGTCACTTACAATCAGCTGTGACCGAGACACTCGGGCCAATCACTTTAGCAAACGTGTACGATACGCTTATACCCAACCAAAAAACAAGATAAAAAAATCACACTTATTGTTAGTCTCGCAAATTGAGATAATAAAACGACATCGACCCGCAACGACCTGACGATTTTTGTTCAAACTGAAACAACAATAATTTCTCGAAAAATTGAGAATATGAACCGTGAATTGAGGCAACTTTAGTTTTATCTACTTCACTATATATGAGGCGAGTTTAACTGAGAAAATTAATTATCCGGACCCCGCGGTCAACCGCTTCGAATTCGTTTAATGATTGCAATTGACTGAAAATCGTGAATCGCGCTACTTCAGAGTTTCAGACATACGCGAGCCATCGCATTCGGTTTTACACTGTCAGCTACCAAGTACGAACACGATCTTAGGCCTCTCGAACGCCTACACACGAAACCTTATATTATTTCACTACTATTGTAGATATATATATATACCTAAGTATTTACAAACATATTCGCAGACGCTCTTCGACCGTAGAGAATCAAACGAACCAGGACATCAGAGTCTAATAATCATTGGATGTGTATTCAAAAATTGAATTTATCTCAAATCAAAGCGCAGGCTTGATAACATTTTTACAAGAATTTATATTATGCTCGTTGTACATAATTGAATATTCATCATCGCAAATGAGTTCAAAGTTCATTTTATTGAATAAACACAGTGCAACATTTTTTTTGTCTGCTGTAGGTTTACTCGAAAAGTTGAGCTCCAAAAAAAATAATAAAAGAAGAAAAAAACTATTGTTTGATGAATCGCTGAAACAAAATCATAATTATTTTATTAAATAATAATCAATAAATCATAATATATTTGGATAAAAATTGCACACACAAAGATAGATATATAATAGACTTTTCTCAGAATCTAAAAATTGTGACTTTATCAATTCAAATTTAGTGAATTGTGATTTTTTTTCCTAGCTGAATAGCAACATTTTTTACGATTAATTTGATAATTTTATACATTTATTTTTGCAAAATGTATGAGAGGAAATAAACAAAGAGGCTTATAAGCATGAAAACTTCAACTAATTGGATGAAATTGAATGAAATATTTTTTTGAAGAACACGAATTACATATAAATTATTTTTTCGAACTTATTATATACAAAGAAAAAAAGTTCTGTGCTTTTTCAATTATAAAAAATTCCCCAAAAAACTTTTTCAACGCGCAGTTTTCCGTGACACTAATTTTTTTCTTGTATGTTTTCTCACAAAAGTAGGAAAAATGTAAAAATTTATAATAATTATCGTGTGGTAGGTATAATAAATGATAATAAAAAAAAATGGAAAATCGATTTGGACAAGACCGTTCACTTTTATTCCTCGCAGAGATGTTGAAATATTCATTTAAACTCGGGTTCAGCATACCCGTATTTAGGTATGTTTACATGGATAATTAATAGATCGTTACGTAACCGAGAATCTAAAAAACTACTATATACGCTCATTGTGCGTAGGACGGATTCATGGATGGGATAATAGGTGTAATATAATATAAATATCCTATCCGATTCATTACAACCCAAAATATCGGCGCAAATTAAATTGTCGCTAATAATTCGCTAATTATCATAACCGTAGACTCGTCGTCCGAACTCGTCAGTCGACACAGTCATTGCTCAGAAGGGGCGATGACACCGGACGTAATATTGTTGCAAAGTATACGAGATACGTGTTGTTGAATATATGCATATTATCTCTGTGTTATAGTTATTATTATTCTCACAATATTAATTATTGTTTACGCATGCGACTTATTTAACTTGAATTAAAAAATGAATAAACTAATGGGGTGACACTTTTTTTTTCGTCACAGTTAGTCAATCATGTTATTATCGAATAATGTTGCTTCTTCTCATAATCATATTCTAGTCTACATTATTATTTGACCAGGAGCGATTTTAAACGAAATGATTCAGTCGCCATGATGGATTTAATTCTTCTATTCTTTTTAATTAGGGTTAATTATGATTTTTGCATATATATTTTATCTCGTATTTTATATAAAGACTATTGAAAATCTCTGTAATCTCAAACTGCAGTTCGGTTTCATTGAAGAAATACTATAATAATAATTGAGTCAATTCTATGCGAAATTAATTTGGTCCATTATTTTTTTTATCTTAAAATTCACATAAATACTAATACTAATAAATCCTACGTACAAATATATATATAGTAGATATTTTTTCTCAATCAATTTTTTACTAATTTAGAATTTTTAATTTATCAATTATACTAATTACTAATTGAACTAGCAAAAACAAAATTTGAAAAGAAAACTATCGTTTCAAAAAATAATAGATCAGAAAATTTCGTATCGATTTTTCACTTTTAATTCTGAAAAATTTTCAACTCGTTAAAAAAAAACGGTTAATTTTTAACGAGGTAGTAGAATCTTGAGATTAGTGGAATTCGTGACGTCATATTGTATGAAATATTTCGGTATCATAGATATGAGGCAATTTTTGTCTTCTTTATTCCTTTTTTTCTTCTTCTTCGTGTACAAGAAATTTAATACTTCATCTTTGAAAATATATATATTTTAATAATTTTATCAAAAAGTCATATATCTATCATACAAATACGTCATGTTTTCCCAATAATAACAATAATTATTATTATTATTCTTCAATTAAATGATTATAATAATATATATACTTACCAACTGGCTTTTTATACGCTGTGTGTAAAAAAAATGATTTTTCAAAGCGTGTCCACAGTCCACCAGTCGTGTAGGTGGTGTCCAAATTATGGTGTAGCACAGTCGTGAGGTGGATCACATGGGACAGGGGGATACGGTTTGGATCAAGGAATTATAAAAATTTGAATAAAATTTACAAAAAAAAAAATAGAATAAAAATTAATTTTCTGAATCACTGACTATCAATAAATAAATAAAGAAATAAATAAATAAATGAATAGAATAGACACTTTACTGGTCGAACGATTAAGAGCAAAAAAAAAAAATAAATAATAATAATAAAATAACGTTGGACTTGATGATTTCGAATGAAATTTTAGATACTCCTGAAAATAAAAAAGACACTGCATGTATTTTTTATATTCCAAAGTGGGCGAGCGAAATCGTTGGTATCTGAAAATAAAAACACTGCACTAAAACACTAATATAATTTTCTTCTGTTGATTATATATAATCCCAAATTGGGATCACAATTTTAAACTCAAGTATCTACAGAAACACTCGAGTAGATCACAATATATTTTATATTCCAAATTTGCGAGTGTACCTGAAAATAAAAAACACTACACCTTTGATTAATTCACTAATAATTTGAATTTTATTTTTATTTTTATTTTTTGGTTTTTGTTTTTGGCTATAAAAATTTCACTGGTTCAATTTATATTCCATATGATATCATGCCATGGATGCACAGAATTATCAAATAATTCAATTTTGGTATTTTTATTTTATTAATACTCGATTTTTTCGATTCAATTTATTCAAACTTCACTGTGTGTGGTTTTTAAAAAATTATATTTATATTCCGAATCGTGGGCACATCATTTTTTATCATGTTTCAAACACTGTAATTTATATTTTTTCATTAAAATTAGAATAATTATTATATTTTAAAATGCGAAATTGTGGCAAGAATAATATTATATTCCTGGAAATAAAAACACTATATTTATATTAGATATATTTGATTTTATATTCCAAAATGCGGCGATCTCAGCACCTGAAAGTGAAAATCACTAAAAACTGCACCGCACTACTGCACTATAAATTACTTCGTTATATTCCCACTTCGCCACTTTTCTACACTCGAACGAAATAAACGCAGAAAATAATCAAATACGCGGATATAAGCTAGATTAAAAAATGAAAAATTAATTAAAAACACTAAAAAGGAAAAGGAAGGAGGAGAAATAACGATTCAATTATGATCATGAATTCACACAATCAAAATTAATCAACTATGACACAATTATCACGTTTGATTTCGCAATAAAAATATTTCATATACGATATAGAAATAACGAAGATGGAAAATAACCGGAGGAATCGAATGGGAATAATCCAGTTTGGCTAGTTTAAGATAAAAAAAGACTTGAGAATAACATATGACGATTGAGAACGTCGCACGAATAGTGTACAATGAAAAAATATCAAACTTTCTCTAATCGATCATTAATTGATTGTCTAATTTATCGTCGTTCAGTTGCTCCTTTTAGAATTAAATTTGCAAAAAAAAAAACGAATTTCTCATTTATTTATAATCACGTGAAACGTAAGTTATTCAAATTTTCTTACAGAATTTGTTCAAAATTCATTCGTTTCTACAGATAAAAAAACATTAAATAAATAAATAAATAAATGAGTAATAATAATAATAAAGAGGATAGAAGAAAGAAGCAAAAATAATTACTTCAGTTTCTGTATATAATTTTTCAAATATTATTTTCTCATCGAATTTGTTCAATTTTGTTTGTTTCTACAAATTAGAGAAAACAATAATAAAATGAATGAATAAATAAATACTCAATACGAAGAAAGAAGAATGAAAAATAATTAATTCAGTTTCTGTGTATAATTTTTCAAATATTATTTTCTCATCGAATTTGTTCAATTTTGTTTGTTTCTACAAATACGATAAAACAATAATAAAATGAATAAATAAATAAATACTCAATACGAAGAAAGAAGAATAAAAAATAATTCATTCAGTTTCTGTATATAATTTTTCAAATATTATTTTCTCATCGAATTTGTTCAATTTCGTTTGTTTCTACAAATAAGAGAAAACAATAATAAAATGAATAAATCAATAAATAATCAATACGAAGAAAGAAGAATGAAAAATAATTAATTCAGTTTCTGTCTATAATTTTTCAAATATTATTTTCTCATCGAATTTGTTCAATTTTGTTTGTTTCTACAAATACGAGAGAACAATAAATAAATAAATAAATAAATAAATAAATAAATAAATAAATAAATGAATAAATAAAAATCAATGCGAAGAAAGAAGAATAAAAAATAATTAATTCAGCTTCTGTGTATAATTTTTCAAATATTATTTTCTCATCGAATTTGTTCAAATTCACTTGTTTCTACAAATAAGAGAAAACAATAAATAAATAAATAAATAAATAAATTTAAAAAATCAATACGAGAAAAAAGAAGAATAAAAAATAATTGCTTCAGTTTCTGTGTATAATTTATATATACGTTATTTAACATGCGTTCCAGATATACTGATTATTACGCGTATAAAATAATATATTATGTATTTACAACAAATAATAAACTAGATGATTAAAATAGTGAAAAAATTATTATCTCGTAATTATTATTCGAAAACCACGAATAATAATATTGAAAAAAAATGAAGAAAAAAAAAAGTGAAATGTAGAATAAATGGAATAAACTCAACTGAACGCGAAGGGATGAACGTTGCGCGGGTTGCCAGCTTTCAGGGGCACAGATCGAGCGAACGAACGTGAAACGTAACCGCAATTAATACGATTTTTATTCTACTTCTAGACTTTTCGATACGCGTAAGATGAGACGGAATATCGATAATTTATGGTTTTCTCTCGTTCCGACTCATCGTTTTATGAATATTGCGCAATCTAACCTAACCTGTCGAAAAAGTAGAAAGATTATAATTACGATCCCACTGATCGACGATCCATCGACGACTGTTCGGACGGACTGAGACGCTCGATCTCATCGAAGAAAAATAATAGCGATATATGTATTATGCACAGTTTTTGATTGTCGCCATCTTGTTTGAAACATAACGATCAACGATATCGGGGATCGAGGTCGCGCGGAGAGAAAAACAACGCGATAATATCCCGACGATTGTTGACACGACGCAAGTGAATCGTGAAGAATTCCGCAACCCCGTAGGTTCAACGGTCAAGAGATTATCTCTGTCCGTCTTTTAAATCGAAATACGAAGCTCTTTACGGTTGAGAAATTGAGAAAGAAAATTCTAGAAGCAGCAAAAAGTCTTGCAAACAATCGAACAGCGCCTCTCGCGAGGGATGCTTCAGGCTTCGATGATTATAAATACGAATACCTCGACTCTCACTAATCAGCAGGCGATACGGCGACGATCAGACACGCCTGGACTAGTTTACTCGATGATTAGGCGATATCGATCTTTATTTAGACGGAAAAATGGATAAAACTCCGCGTTGACTCGACCTGTTGCACTGCGGAACACCGGCGACTGGGGGTAGCGCGGTCGGCGACTCCTGATTGGCCGTTGGAATTGTTCTAATAATGTTAAAGCGCGGGCTCTGGAGGGCGGGAAGATTGAATGGATTTATTATAAACGTTGCTTAAACCGTTTATGGAAGGAGAATGAACAGAGAGATAAATCGACGGGGGGAATAACTCGTTGAATTGACGTGTCGCTAGGTCACGAATTAATTCGCATTAGATGAATTATTTCGAATTGAGAAAAATTGAGAAAAAAATGAGTTGAATTAACGAAATTAGATTGAAATCATTTGGATTAGGCGAAATTAGCGAATGAAACTAATTATCATGAATTAATTCGAATTGAACAGAAAATTTAATACAAATAACGGAATAAGATTGAATTAATTTCGATTCGGGTTTGAATTAGTCTCGGACATGTCGCAAATTAATTTCCTTTATTTACATATTGTTATTATATACTTATATAAAATTAATTCGAATTAATTCAAATTCAAAAAAAGATGTGTCAACCTCGGATTGAGTTATTTCCCCCTCGAGATAAATAGAGAATAGAGTAATAGAAAGAATTGATTGCGATTTAATTAAAGAATGTACATTAAATATTTTGGATTTCGAAGCTCTTCGATTGAGTCGAGTATTTTCTTAACATTTTTTAATTCTAAAGTGTCAACAACGATGTGATGATTTTAATACTTTTGTTTGTTTATCCGTATGTTTTTTTTTTTAGATTCGTTATTTTATTTTCACGATTGAATTGAGGTATTCGAAAAAGGTGAAACTCTCACCGTTTTTAAAGTAACTGAATCAGCAACAATTATTGAATTTACACAAATATAATAATAATATAATCATCAAATTAGTTTAATTAACATTAAAAAATGAATCTGTCACTCATTATTCATAACGTCGTCCCCTAGCCGAATATCAGTTGATAATTCATGAAGAAAAACAGATTAACTAGTCAGGAATGAATTACTAATTCGGGATTATTTATCTAACAAATCCACGCCTCGTTCAAATCAAAGCATGGGACTGAAATCTGAGTACATTAATGACAATTGCAAGAGAGAAAATTAATTTAATAAACGTATATGTAAAAAATGAAGTAACAGTGAATGTCTTAATATGAATGTGAATGACTTTATTAGAATTGTCCCTAGTCTTTCTCTCATATTCACCGCGTTCATTTCACGTTGAATTCTTCTATTATTTATACCTATTATTTCTCGCACGAGAGATATCCGATTCGTTTCAAGTCACGGACTAATTTTGTGACATTCCACTTTTTTTAAGTTGTATAAATCATTTCCGTAAATAATAAATAAAATATTTGAAAATGAAGACCACTATTTATTTTGCTGTTATGCACAGATCAGTGTTTTTTTGTTTCCTATCTATAAAACCGTCTATGACGATACTGATGAAAAAATAAGGGTGAAATCTTTCATGAAACTTATTTCAATTCAGGTGGTATCGTTTTGAATCGTAATTTTGTGACATTAGAGCTGGTTTGATGGACGCGCAGCGGCCATCAAACATAAATAAGTACAGGCCGAATTTTGTGGCATTACGGTATTAGTGCCTCATCACTAAATCACCGCCGGACGGGTGGTTTTCGCTCAAACAGTGCTACCGGCACGTAATTTTTCCCTTTTTCAGGAAGAGTAACTATTATTACTAAAGACTAGTTTAATTGAGTTTGAATTAAATAAGGTGGGCCGATCCCGGCGGCACTGCAATGCCGGGCCAACCCGCGACAGAGTCGGAGCAAGCCCCAGACACTCCGTCATTTTCCAAAAATCAGTTTAATATTCTGGCTCCCCAATGGGGAGCGTATCAGATATTAAGCTGATAAGAACAGATACTACACTTTGATCTTAGCCAAAAGGCCGAGAAGCGATGCTGTTGCTTTTAAATTTACTCATTTTATTCAAAAAACGGCGACACTTTAACAGCGAGAAATTTCCCCCGACCGGAGGCCCCGCCGGGGGGCCACGCGGCGCGCGACCTCAACCCCCCCCCCCCCCCCTGCCGCTCTACCGTCTAGTGGCACCACGGAGTGTAGCGCGGCCTATTATTTTTACTCCGTGGTATCACATCGAATGTAACCTCAAAGATCCAAAATGGACCCTGTCACCAGTCACGTTTACGCTCGCCGTGTTCAGTGTTGACGGCTGACGCGTGTGTGTATTTATTTATGTCTAATAAATCGCGTTTTGTAAAATAAAACAAACGGGTCGAAAGTATCGTTAAAATGATAAATTAATTCAGTAGAGTTCGAAGAACGAGATATTCCGATAACGCATAATGACGTTTGTTGAAGCTGCGTGAGAGTGACGTTACACACCGTACGATGTATGTAATACGTGAACGTTGAATAAAGAAAAAGAATATCAAAATCGACACAAACATACGTAATATAAATATAAATAATATTGTGATGAATAAATTAATAAATCGTGAAACATCATTGATAACTGAAAAAAAACGCTGCTATTTCGCATTCGTAAGAAACGGAAATGAATTGCAATGGGGGACCGCGGGTCGGTCAGGAAAATATTACCGAAGCTCAAACCTCCGTCGAAAACAAACCGATAATTACCTGTGAGTGCCATAACCCCCAAACAATCCGAATACTCGATTATTTATAACCTCTTAAATTTTAGGACCGTCGTTTCTGTCTCGTCTCGTATTGTTAACGCCCCCTGCGATCAACAACCTGTCAATTTTCCTTATCTCATTCAATATTCATTGTCCTCAATTTTATTATTGCATCAATTCAACGCATTCAAAGGTCACAACCTCGGAATAAATAATAATCAGATTTTGTCGCTTTAATTTTAGGGACTGTCTCAATTTAAATACTCCGAATTCCAGTTTTTTATATTTCAATTTATAATTGCGAGTCGCTCGATCAAACCGCAGGGTTTCCATCAATTCGTTGAAATGAAATCGAACCGATCAGAGTTTTGGGTCGGTTTTTGCTCCTCAGTCTTCGTCGTCGACTTAGATCTAATTAATTTTCTATTTTTCATCTTCGTTTTTTGTTATTTTCAAACATTAGGAGCCAAAAATCATCCCAACGTCAACGAAATAGACGGAAAACAATTTCAAAATCAATCTCCCGATGAATAAGACGATGAAGAAGTTGAAAGAATCGTCAAGAAAATCGAATATGTAATTTTTTTTATCTTTTCAGACGCAGGAGACGAGGAATTATTCTCAACGTTGGAGAACTTGCTCGTAAAAGCGCTTCCGCAGAGTTCGGCGGAGTGGCGAAGGTCCTTTGGACGACCTGTGAGGCAGGTCAATCTGGAAGGATCATTCGTTCCGTTTTCTAAGGACGTTTTACCCACAGAAAAAGACTGGCACCTGATTAAACAGCCCATATTTCACGTATACTGGAGCGAATGCACGGTGAATCGATGATAAAAACTAGTCGGATGGACTTCAGGCCTCGAAAGTATCTTTTGGTGACTCGTTTGATCGTTTTTCAGGACGTCGACGTCTACAAAGCCTCCGTAAAGGACGATATCGACTCTTGGCTCAAGACGTTGGCGCAATACAATGTTCAAGACTGGATGATAGTACTGGTGGAAACTTACGACCTCAAAAAAAGCAACAAACTGTTGCCCAGGACGACCGTCTTGGACAAGATCCGCAGCGATTTTGCCTCCAAGCACGGAGACAGGTGAGAATATCTCGAATTCTCGAATAGAATCAATGTCAATTAATTCTGTTTCCTTATTCCAGATGTTTGTCCATCATAAATCCGATAAAGTCGGAGTCCCGCTCCGCAGAATCGTGGCGAGGTCTGGTGGTTCGGATAAGACACTTGGTCCTCACCGCCTACGACAGAACTCTCCTCCGATTCGAAGAAGTTATAAGAGAGCAAAGAGAGAGGAGGAACCAAGTCGGATGGAATTTTTGCCACTATTTTCTCCTGCAGGTGCGATCGAAACTCCTAAAGTCTCGTCGCTATAATTCTACTGTATTAAAACAATGTTTCCTAACTCCCAGGAAGAACTCGCCTTCGTACTCGAAATGCTCGGACTCTACGACGAGGCTCTTGTACAGTACGACGAACTCGACGCACTTTTCACTCAATTCGTCCTGAATTCAAACGTCGGAGGTAACGCGGGACTCTGAACCAGGAACGATCGCGAGATCTTGAATTTCCTCTATTTTCCAGACACTCCGGCGTGGCTGAGCTCCTTCCAAACTCCTCTGAACAACTGGGCGGGCGTTAATTTGGAAAATGGAGTAGATCACCACCTCAGACTCCTGCTAGCCGAGTGCAAAGCCTCGCTGTTGGACCTCAGGAGTTATTTATTCAGCAGACAGTGCGCGATGTTATTGCTCACCAACAAACCCTGGGAGGTTCGTAACGGGATTAAAATCCGCGGATACCGATCGAATGTTAATCCCAATCGTCCCCAGGTGGCTCAGAGGTGCTTGTCCTTCGTTCACAACACTCTGGGCGAGTTGAGGATCCTGGAAATCCAGCGTCCGGAGGGCGCCGTGGAGTGCTGGGCCTTCCTCTGCGCCCTGGAGGTCCTCCAAAGCTGCCAGACTTCGAACACGAACCTGGACAACGGGCAGCAGCTCGATCTCTGCTCCTTGCACACCGCCAGCTTGTGGGCCCTGGCTAGAGACAAGCTCGGAGACCTCGGCAAGCTCTGCGGTCTGATGCCTGGCAACGAGCCTACCAGCGAGCAGCTCCACACGATCGTCTATCTGATAGCCGGCATGGGAGACTCGGAGCCTCAGCCCCAGGGGAAACCCACTCCGACGGATAAACTGAAGGAATCGTTGTCGTCGAAAGAGGCGTTCAAAAAACAGTACCTCGAGCATGCCGAGCTGGCTATGGGCACCTACAAGCACGTGGGTCGCATAAGGTCCGCGAGACTGATCGGCAAGGAGTTGGCTCGGTTTTACAGCGAGCTCGGAGAGCACCAGAAAGCTGTGGCCTTTTTGTCGGACGCATTGAAGACGTACAACGACGAGGGGTGGCTTCAGCTCGCCGCGCAGACTCAGTTGGAGCTGGCCCAGTGCTACAAGCGCATGGACGACGTTGAGAGATACACGAAGATATGCGCAGCCATAGCGAGCTCGAGGTCTCTGCATGTGACCGTCCAGAATACGTACTTTCAGGAGATGTTGGCCTACACGAAAATGCTAACTGCGCCTCAGCCACTAGTCACGGACCTCGGAGACTGCTTCCAGATACTCAGCATGGAAGTTAACGTCACGGATAAAGTAATCCAGGACTGTGTCGTCAGCGTCGATGTATGCCTCCAGAGTTTTCTACCGAGGGAAGTCAAGTGCAACGCCGCCGCTATTTCTGTAGAGGAATTTAAAAAACCTGCGGTGCCGGTTAACAAGAAGAAAGGACCAAAAGTCGTGCTGGAATCACGCATAGAATTGTAAGAAGTAGAAAGTTTCGTTACTTTTTTACAGTTCTTTACAATTTTCTCATTCTTTCAGACTCTCCAGGTGTACGATCGACGACATGAAGCCTTCCGACCCTTGTCTGGCCCGATTGCCGACGTATTCCTGTCTGGAATACAAGCAAGACAAGAGTTTGTTCACAGCCAGCGTTGTGAACAAGAATTTAAAGCCGTTGATAAAAAGATCGGACAGTGCAAAGCACAGGAAACCTTCGATCAATGTCAAGGGGGATTTCAGCCGCTGTCTGTCCTGCGAGGAGTTCGTTTTAAAACCGGGCGAAAACACGTTCGTGGTAACGAGGCGAGTGGATCAACCCGGAGTCTACAAAGTCGGTCAGCTGTCTCTGGTCGTTGAGGACAAGCTCGAGTTCCTATCTCCGATATTGAATCCAAGATTATCGTACGAAGTTGCGAAAACACAGCCGATTATATTCCTGCAGTGCACCAGAGACCTGCTCGCGGGACTTCCCCAGGAAATAGAACTGGTCATATCCAGCGGCAGCGTCAAGATCACCGAGGATGCTAAACTGAAATTGAGGTCATCCAGAGGCCTGACTCTCCAGGGGGTCGAAAACGGACACGTGATGGTCAGGGAGGTCGACATCTCCCTGCCGTCTTGCGAGCCTTTTCAAAATACGACCCTGGCGCTGAAAGTGATGGCGGAACTCCCGCCGAAGAAGGACGCCTCGACTATCGAGCACAAGGTGATGATCGATGACTTTCACCGAGCAATTTCGATCTTTGATGTTTGATTTCTGTTACAGTTGAGTCTGCACTGTCCCTGGGGAACGGAGGAGATAGTGCCGCTGAATTTCGGTCCTCCGTTGATGTCGAGTTTCAGATTACACACCGCGAAGCGGAGGAAATTTCTTCAGATAATCGTAACCGGGCTGACTACTCAGTGTCTGGAGTTAACGGAGCCAAGATTGTCCAGCAATACGTCGGCCGACGTTGGTTTCAAGAGTCTGAACCCCGTCGCTGGACAGAAATTGATCATCGGAAACGGAATGAACGTTTCCTTCATGTGGGAACTCGAGATAGGAAAAGACGAAAAGTGTACGACTCCAATTAAGACGGACTTTAGCGTCAGATACTCGCAAGTGAACGCGAGGGAGGAAACCCAAGAACCGGCCAACGACGATCCGTTACACATCCACAAACTGGCGGAGATCGATAACAAGGGAGAGATTTATCGCTGCAATTTCGACGTCGTGGATTACGTGGCCAGTTTTTACTCTAAATTCCTAATCCCTGAACAGGAATTATCGGGAATAATCTAATAATCATCGTTTTTCAGACTCTTTTCGCAGTTTCTTCAAAAGTAGAAGCTAGCGGAGGCGGAGGAGGCGGCGAGTTCTGTAGGGCTGGTAGCATGTGCCACCTATGTCTCACCGTTACCAGGATGGTGAACAGTCCCTCTCAGACTCCGACCCCTCAATTGATGTACGAAGTACTGGCGGACCAGACGATGTGGGCCGTTTGCGGACGTACCGCCGGCGTCGTTTCGTTAGAGACTTTGGAAAAGCAGAGCGTCACTCTGGACGTGATGCCGCTGACCAGCGGGTACCTTCCGTTACCCGTTGTCAGATTATCGAGATACATACCGGCGGCAGAATTGAAAAATGGTAGATTCAAGTGATTTTTTACTCTATTCGATTGAAATTCTTTTATTTATCAAATTGCGATTTGATATTTCAGACACGGCGAGGAAGACTGAGGTCGCGGGGGGTCCGCGGCTCGAACCTTTCAGTCCTGGGCAAGTTTACAACGCCAGCAAAGCCCAGCAGGTTCACGTCCTACCAGCTGCTCCGTTGGAAGCTAATTAATTAATTGCATAAAGATATGCCAATCGATCGAGGACATTTTCGATTACGATGATTCGTTACGAAATTATTGATATTTCAATTCTTTCAGGCCAAATTTCAGAGAATCGGAGTCTTGGGGATCTTCGTTGTGGTTGAAATCGTTTTTCGACATCCGGTCGACTGAAGATTTTAGAAATCGGAGGCTGATTCTATTCCATTTATCTACTTTCTAGATTTTAATTTCTGCACCGCAACTCGAAAGTACTTAATTTACGAATTTGATTGATTCTAAATGATCGAACTCCGAGCTAATTACCCTGTAATTATTTACCGAACTGAAGTCAAACCGTACTTACAATAATTGAAACGCTCCGAACTGACATTAGTTTCATTTAGACTGTCTGAGCCGATGACAAATCCTTTCGAAATTAAAAAATAAGGGAAAATAGCCGGTGGAATCTGATTTTTCTGCGCTAAATTGTCCTTTGAAGTGATGAAAATACGTTTTCATATCGCTATAATTCGAAATATCGAGATTTTATCTCGATTTAACAACAAATTAGTGAAGATTGTAATGATAAACGATGAACAAATGATAGATATACCTAATTTAATTGTCAATAATGACGAAAAATGAAGGACTGACGTGAGCTAATTAAACGCTATTTATGTCATGGTTATAATTAAATATTGAAATAACGTTGCCATGTAGCTTGTTACGAAGATTATATTCTCTATATAGAAGAAAAAAAAGTATAAGTACAGCTAATGTATATAACGATAATAGTACGATATAAAAAAGAATCAATACTCTACAACTGATATTTCTATATTATCTATTTCTATTATACTGTATTATTATTATATTTGGAAAGAAGGAAGTTATTATTGAACATACATATAGTTGGTATTCGTATTCTGATAATAAATTATTAGAAGCATATTGTAAATTCTTTAAAAAAAGAAAAAAAAATTACAAATAACAATAAATATTGATAAGCCGGTAATATCTGTTACTTTTCTCATAAGTTTCATTCTTTCTTTCTTATTTCATTATCGTCTATATTGAGGTGGATTTATTATGAAGATTCGAAATTGTTACAATACAAATATATAAGAAAAACTATATTGTAAGATAAAATATCTTTCACAGAAAAAAAAAAACATATTATTTGTATGTAAAATTTAGGATATTTTCTATTATCAATCTAAGTTATCGTTACGATACACAGTCAGCAGTTGTTTAAGGGACTTTTGACGATAAGAGCTCTCTTTTTCTTTTTCTCTTTCTTTTCTTGCCAGTGAATTTAAATTCTGAGGTCAAAATTGTAACATGTTTATTGCTAACGTCGCTTCTTTTTTTTTTTTTTAGTGAATGTAAATTCTAAACACTATAATCAAACTTTGTGGAAATTAAATTTGTCAATTCGATTAATAATGGTGAGATATTGAATGAAAATGTTTCTTTATTCTGTTCACGTGAAACAAACGTTGATCTAACATTACATATGTAATCTTATGATGTTTTGATAATATTAACATGTTATATATTCTTGTATATGTATATAGGTTTGTGTACATAATATACTCGCTGTATTCTATTCTGTAAATCTAATCATATTACCTATATTATATTGTATTATGTATATCGCCATACCCTTTTAGATAGCAGTTACAGAGATAAGACGTTTTATTATCTCTGTTGCAGACATTAGTTATTAGGCCCTGATATCGAATAAGGAGAATCTATTAAATAATTGCCTCTTATTCATATTCTCGGTATTTTATTTATTTCTCTTCATATATATTCACACCCCCAAAAACCCCAGCGTGTATACAAATATTTTTCTTTCTTAATTTCAGAATAGGGGAGGAATTAGGGAGTCATTTTTATCGATTTTTTGTTTCTTTGTTCACATCGTGAATCCGATCGTTTATTTCTTACAGATAATACATATTGTGAAATAATTTACTTATTTTTTTGTCACGAATATATGTTTATTCAATTTTTTTTTCAATTTTATTTTGTTAATTGATTCGGAATATCATAAGATTCTCGAAGAATGTTTAAGAAATATAATTTCAATTCATCAGTAGGTAGGCATTGGCTGTTGCGTTAGAAGGAGACCAAAACGCCTCTTTATCGTTATTCTTTCCTTTGAGTATTTGTCTTCGGGTGAAAATCGAGCTGAAACAATAACAAAGAATGAATTAACTATGGGATAAATCAATAATTAGCAGTTTGCAACGAATTCATTTAATTCAATTCTTCATTTATTCTTCTATCTGTGTGTAAAAGTTCATTTTTTATTCGTTAAAAATTACAAAAATTCTTAAAATCGAAAATTACAGGAATATGATAAATTGAAATTTGAATTTCCCACTCGCAGGAAATAAGAATCATAGGCTGCGTTCCATTATTCGCTCAAAGCGCTCAAGCCCATCGTTTGTCTTTGAGTGCGTTCGTAAAGTCTACTCAGTCCGCGGACCATAGCATGGTAACCAATCGCGACATCGAGTTGAACAGAATGAACCAATCGCTAACGCGGACCGCGGACAAAGTAGACTTTACGAACGCACTCTTTGTCACATTGCTGTGTTGCGGCTGTGCTCTGTCTTTCTCCCACTGGACGTTGCGCGCTTTCGGCGAATAAATGGAACGCAGCCATAATAATAAATAGACGCGACTTTATGAAATATATTTCATATATCTACGAATAATTGTGGAATGAATTAAAATCTTACCAGGATGAGCGGACAGAGTCGGTCTACCGTTCGGATCCACTTTCTACAAACAGAGAAAATATTAACGGTTTGATATAACGATTAATGTGGCTAAAATTGAGGTTAGAATTTTTATAAAAACAGTTTTAGCTTCAATCGACACGATTATTACGGTGATTTAGCGTTTTTATTACGATTTTAAGAATCTCGATACAAAAATATGCAGAGAATTTCGAGTAAACTGAAGATAGAAAAAATACTGGATGGATAAAATACGATCGTAACCCACGTGGTTGTTTATAACCTCAAACGTAAAAAATGTCGCGGTACGTATCAATTTATTTTGCAAATAGAATTATTCTTTCTTGTAGCTCACCTTCAACGTGTAGACACGTTCTCTCTTCTCGTTCAGGTAGTACATTAGGTACATAGTTATTTTTTTATCAACGCTCACGCGTTGGATGTTACAATTTGATAGGAAAAATACGGATTATAACCTGTACGACGATGTAGAGTCAGCGATTGAGTGAGTACAGTCGGTGCAATTCGTCTCTGCAGTGCCGACGATCCGTACTCATTCGAATTATGAAAAATTACGCATTAGGAAATGAGAATTAATCCAAATTTGGGAATAATTTATTGCATTTATATGAGAATTTGACAAAAATGAATAAAAATACAATATTCCAATGCAAAATTTTTTATTCATAGAAAACATGAAGCCGAAAATATCTCAAAGTTCCAAAAAGTATCGATTTTTTATTCAACTGAAAAAATCAATGAACCGTTGATACAAAATAGTTTAACAATTTTATTTATTTGGAGAAAAAATTGAGCCAAAACTATCTTAAACTTCTTTAAAAGTAACGATAAAAAAAAAAACAATAAATTACCGCTATATTTAACTATAGGTATATTGTAGAAAATTCTGAATAATATCAATTGATATCAATCGACGAATGAGATAAAATAATAAAAAATGAAAATAAAATAAAATAATACCACCGTCGTGGCATTATAAATAGTCTGAATACTCCTGCGATCGGCTTCTTTTTAAGAACCCGTCAAAACTTCCCATAAAAAATTGATACATATTAAGTATCGTAAATGATCGGAATGCTTCGTTGATCGGCTTTTTTTTGTTAAGAACCCGTAAAAACTCCTCTTAAAAAGTGAATATTAAAAACAAAAACTGGTTCAACAAGAGTTATTTCTCCATCTTTTACAAGTCTCATAACGTCCAACAAATTGATTGATGTGAAATATTTTTTCAAGGGGTTTGATTTTTCATCAAATTAACATTGTTGTTAAAAAATCTGTCCCCCCGCATAAATTGTCTTATATCCGGTAAATGGTATCTCCATCTAGGCTCACGATTTTACCGACACTTCCGTGCATTGGAATTTTTATTCACAATCGGTAAGATATCTTTCCGTCGCTTCAAATCATTCTCATATCTAGAGTCGGTAAAGATGGCTTCCAATATTCCCACTCATCGTCAGCAAGTTCGGCGGCGTTACAATTCGAAACGACTGGTCCCCCACTCTTACGGTATTTTCTGAAACTACCTCACGCTTATGGATTGCATACCGCGAGGCGCATTGATTTGAAAGTTAATTCAAGCGCGAAATCAATTTTTGTAAACTTTTTTCCCGTTGTATAAATTGTACTTCACTCATAAAATATGAAATAAAAGTAAAGAAAACGATCGATAGGACTGTCATCAGTATCTGAAGAAAAAAAACACACACAACCGAGTTTCATACAATGAAATCAAATTTTGAAATTTATCGTTCGGCATTTAAGGTCACTTTTTATCGGAAATACTTTCAAACTTTGACGTTTGCTGTATGAATTTGTAGATGTTTATAAAAATAAAGAAAAATAAAGGATACGATAAAAGAACAGGGGCGATGAAATAGTTTGGGATCTTGTTCTTGTTTCTCAAACTCCTTGATACTACCATACTATGCTCAAGTAATGTTGCAAGGTCTGCAGCTGCAGTATGACAACCACTTAGTACAGGGTAAAACTATTCGGAATGCAGAACATGTACTAAGCAGATAATACTCTAGCCTGCCTCCCTTCCTTGTTTTCTACAAAAAAAAAAGAGAGATAGAATGAAAGAGAGAGAGACCGAGATAAGTATACAGAAATAATCAGGTATGTACGTGTACAGAGACGGAGAGATGCAAAAAGGGGATGACAGAGGACAGTAAAACGGAGAGGACATGGATAACAGGATCACTCACTGCAATCTCCTCGTTTACAGTTAAATTTGCTAATGCGCTTATACCGTTATTTTTCCCACCTCTTTCGAGTCAGAACACAGAACGTGGGAGATAGTAGATAACGCGGCGAGTGCGGAAAGTAGGCGACAACAGATGATTATTAAGTCTGAGAAACGAGCCAAAGATTGTTAAATTCTCTTCAAATTCCTTGGAGCTACTTTTTCATGAATCAGTGACTCTGAAGTGGCGCGATTTTCACTCTAGTCGAATTTGGAGAGTCAAAATCCTAGCACGGAAAGTAAAGAATTCACGATGTGCGCATGCGCTGACGCTGCAGGATGCGCGCGCGCGTATCTATTTTTCTACCAACGATGTGTTCCGAGAACGGATCAACGGATTTCGATGAAACTTGGTACCTGAAAGGTTTTCGGGTCGCTGATCAGGAATCTGAAGTCAGATTTGCGAAATTCAAAATGGCGGAGCCAATTTTCTGGAAAAAACAAACTAAAAACAGTCAAAATCTCGTGAAAATTGGTACTCGAAGGTTTTTTGAACCGCTGATCAAGAATCTGAGTGAAGGCTGGCTCATAGTCTCTTGTTTTCTTCCTTAACTCTATGATAAAATTTCGATGACTTCCTTAACGGAGTGCACTTGGGCCGTTTCGTTGTGCAACTGAGAGAATCATAAAGTGTCTAGACGACCTACTAGCCTAGCTTTATATTGCCAGGTAGGAGCCCCGCATAATTTGGCGAACGGTGGGTATCTCAAGTATAGCAAAGCGAAGGGAAGGCAAAGGAGCTTTTATACTGCAGTAGATCGTAAAGTCGAGACTGCCTCCTCTCTCTCTATTCCTCTGAGCTTTTTCTCGAATCTTGTGAGTTACCCACAGAATCTGGTAACTTTAAATTGCTACTTCAAAATTATAGTCGAAACTCTCTTTTCAGAATTACGATCTTCCTGTATATAGTACGTACAGTTACAAAAAAAAAAAAGGAAATGCAAGTTGAAAATGAATATATTAAAAATTAAGCTTTTCACGG
>JAFFZH010015183.1:0-24741 GCA_018420115.1 Euura saliciscinereae | reverse complement strand
TATAAAATAATGACTGTTGATTTATTATACTAGTGCATTTTTTCTCTTTGTTATCACTGCGTACAATAAAGTACGTATTAAATAATGACTTTTTATTTAATATACTAGTCCCTCTCTCTTTTTTTTTTGTTATATTAGTGAAAACAATGAAGTACGTATAAAATAATGACTGTTCATTTAATATACTAGTTTCTTTCTTTCTTTTTCTTCTGTTATATTAGTGATAAGAATAAAGTACGTGTAAAATAATGACCGTTCATTTAATACTAGTTCCTTTTTTTCTTCCTTTTTTTGTTATTAGTGAGTACAATAACGTACGTATGAAATAGTGACTTATTCAATACTAGTTCAATACCCTTTCTGTTTCTTTCTCTTTGTATGACTGCGTATAATAAAGTACGTATTAAATAATGTTTTTTTCCTTGATACTATGTCCATTGTTTTTTTTTCTTTCTTTTTCTCAATAGAATAAAGTACGTAAGTAATTTCATTTTTCAAGACTGATGAACTTTTTTCTCATCAGCAAGAACAGAGGTACATATAAGTAACTTTTGTGGAACGTTTTGAAATAGGTACGTTGTTAAGTGTCTGAGGATTTTTCTAGGGATTTATCAGACAATGACTCTGCGCTGTGGCTATTGACGCGAACTGCTTGAGGTACAGTGATTGCAGTACTGACTTCAGATTTTTTTTTTGTTCGAGACTTACGATTCCCGTCCCAATCGATTGCATTACTCAGACAGTTACCTAGCTCGTGATAAAAACTCTTTTCAGATATATGTGTCAATGATCCCTGCGATCCCTCTTTACATTTCAACAAAAGCACATCTGGAAGAAAAAATGTTGGTTAAAAAAAAGTAGACAACTCTTCATATTTTCTTCCTTCTTCTTTTAAGAGTACAAATCGCAAAAGAAAGTATAGTGATATAATAGATATTTATGTGGCATGCGCAGAAAGTAACTGTTTATTCGGCAAGGTTATGTTTTTCGTACGAGCCGTTGGTTTTACCTGGCGAGCCAAAAGCGAGCCTTGTAAAGCAACGGCGAGTACTAAAAACATAACCTTGCTGAACAGTTACTTTCTGCACGCGCCCCATACAATATTTTCTACGGAAAAGGCATTAATAGTCACTTTGACGCCAGTTGAGTTCCGCACCAACTGCGTATAGAAGCTGCTGTAAAAGGTAGTAGAGAGGGGGTAACCTGCGGTATAAAGACTTTATTCCGCAACTTTGACATGCGCACTTCGAACTGCGCATCAAAGTTGCGGAATAAGGACTTTATACCGCAACTTTGAACTTAGCGGTATAAAGTGCCACTTGCTGGAACGAAAACAGGCGTCAAAAAGTGACTTCTTAATGCCTGTGCCGTAAAAAGTATATAGTATAAGTAATATGAAAAGCGAGCTATCTTTCCTCTTTCAGAAAATGGAGAAGTCTTTTAGCATATCAATACAGATTCTTCGAAGATAAATGAATAAAAAAAATCTATCAAGTAAGATTTAATGATCGATGGTTGACGATTATTGTCTTACCTAGCAATATTCCACAAAGTTTTGTCTCTTTAAAAATGCGCTTGCCCTTGCCCGCCTTCACTGCATTGAAATTCAAGGCTACGTCTCTTGAAATATTTTTTTTCAATAATGCCGTAATATTTTTCGGTAAGGTGGCATTCTGGTCAAAGATGAAATGCAATGTACTTTCCTGTAGGGAAATTAATAAATAAGATGTTGTATAATAGTGATAAGGATAACACAAATTCAGTATCAAAATTTTTGACTCACCAATTCTTTACGAAATTTTTTGTCAGCTTTTAATTTATCGTCGAATGCATCAAAGTCCTCTAAAGTCGTTACAGGCAGCTTAAGATCATACTGTGTCGCAAAACTTTGGACATTTGCCCCATACGCATCCTTCGCTAAGGCCGATCTTTTAACGATACCCTTGAGTTCGTTGATGGCTTTGGTCAACATTTGCACATCGAACCTTAGTCCATTAAGGACATTATAATCTCTCTGATTTGGTTTAGAGCTATTCTCTTCAGAAACATACTCTGTGTATTTCACCACTTCAGCTGATGAGCTTTTGCCCTGCTCTGGTTCAGTTTCTAAGACAAAATTATGATGTCAAAAAATGAGTGAATAAACACACTAAAATTATGACGAGAGGACATCAAATACACCTTTTTTACTTACTTCTATACTTGTTCGATGATTGGAGAGACGGAGGTGGCTTTAATTTTTCTGCAACAGCTTCCATTCTACAGCTGTTTCGAGCCTTAACTTTGTCCTCTTGATCTCGATTACTAGCCAAGATTGTATCTGTAAAAAAAATGTCATGAATTAATTCCTGAAAAAAAATAATAATAATGTCGAGAAATGGGGAAATTTTAATTACCACAAGCATCCTGTGGAGCGGGTGAAGCATCCAGTGAAGCAGGTAAAGCATCCAGTGAAGCAGGTAAAGCATGCTGGGAACGTAGTGAAGATGACGTGGAGTTTTTTGACTTAGATTTGTAGGATAATGATGTATTATTCGACAAGGTTCTTGGTGCTTCTAGAAATTATTGAAACTAAATTAGATATCGCACAAAGAAATGTTGAAAACGACAATTGAATTGAACAATTTAAATAGTTCTTGCACCCACCTTCAACTCGGTCTTTGCGGATAGAGGAACCATGTCCTCTTATCTTGGTTGGATATTGTTTGATTTTTGATTTTCGGTTTGGCTTTTTCCTGAGTTTGTTAATCACATTGCTGTTTTCATCTGATGATTCAGTTTCTGTCTTTTTTTTATTTTTTTTTTGTTTTTTTTTTGACCTGACACTGTTATCATTGAGAGAAGTTGAATCAGATATTTCGGAGTATGCTGTAACAATATATCCAAATATAGCAAAAAAATCTGAATGAATTGATAAGAAATTAAATATGGAATCATATTATAGCTGTATAGGTAGTACATTTCTGTGACAGTTACCAAATGGGCGCTTCGGTACAACACTAGTCGGAGCACGACTCCGCCCAGAGACATGACACGACCACTCCATGCTTCTGGGTTTGCACAAGAATGAAAGTTTTGAAGCCCCTCCGCAAGGAGCGAAGATTGCGTCGCCAGTTTAGTCATCAAGTATGTAATTTGTATGAAAAACCTTTCTATCGGTCACGAAAATAATGCAAACATCACCCAAGTGTAAATAGTATATTACATACCTAGGCCAGTAAAATAAGAAAAGTCTCAGATCACATGTAATTGTTGGCCGAGGCGAAGCCGAGGTTGACAAACATGTGGTCTGAGGGTTTACTTTTTACTGGCCGCGGTGTGTATACTATTTTTCTGCTCGACGTAGCCGAAATGTGGCAACTTCGTTTAGCGCAGCGGCCAGAAGCTTGCCACTTTCCAGCCGGAGGGCAGAAAAATACTACGACATCTCCTATACTCTTGCTATACCCTCCGTCACAGAAATGGCTAACTTGTACAAGTATAATCTTGTGTATGTATATTATATTCACAGTCTCCATTTGACACATCATAGTCATTGTCAGAGGTAAAAGGTTGCACTCGCATCAACTTTTCAACAGCCGCTTCATCGCATTTGACTTTTATCCGCTGATAGGCTTTTTTAGCAGTCTCTGATTTTTTTTCAGGTAATGTTCCATCCTCTGTGTAAGCAAATTTTTTGTCTTCTAATATAGTGAGACGTTTCATGGCATCCTCATAAGATGCTAGAATGAGAAAAAGTATGAGTCAATTTTTAACCTTCCATTATTCCCAAATAATGTTACCTTCACCTGAATTATTGATATTAAAAAAATTATATGGCAGTGACAAATGAATTTTGATGCGATTTTAATCTTTCATTGCTTGTCTGCACATGTACGCGATTCAAAATGGATTTGTCAGAAAGATTAATGTATATACAATGGGTGTAGATCTGAGATCATAAGAAACCAAATCAATCCTGCAGCTTATGTTATTCGTTGCGACAACCCACAAAAACATAAATTGTCGCAAAACTGGTTTCTACAATACTGACTGTGCTGAAAGTTTTAGCCTTAGACTCTGCGACGGTATACACATTGTATGTTTGTGGTCTTCGTATGACCCTTCGAACCGAAGATTTTCATATATTCTAGTTTCTCTGATTTCAGCTCTGTCAACATGTGAGTCGGTTTACTGTAACTCTCTAGGAGCAGTGACGTTAAATACTGATCGAATCTTATAATTGAGCTAGATTGATCTTATAGTCATAGTGAGACTATTCAAACGAATCTTGGTGATATGACTCGAATACGCCCCGAATTTTCAAAATTCAACAAAATGTGTCCTATCTGGTCTGCCCGGACTAGATAGCTAGAAGCGGGCGAAAGAGACTTTTTCCTGCCCTAGGCCGCCAAATCCTGTTTTCCGCCCGCTCAAGAGCTATGAAAAGTAGCATTTTGCGACCGAGTGTGAGAAAAGTGTATTTTCCAATGTGTAGTGAACTGGTAAATCACGCTGTACTGGTGCCCTTGAGGGAAGGAATTGGGTGAAATTTCGATAATTGTCATACGAGGTCGTACAAGATAATCCTTCCAACAAATTCTAGATGATGGATATAGGCTTTATAAAAAGATGTCAGCCTCCTGCGATGAAAGTGTGTGCGCAAGGAATTTTTGGCAGCGGTGGAGGGAATCTTCTTCGAAAGGTTCTTTGCGCATAGACTTTGAGCGTAGAACTGCTATTTTTTTTCGAAGCCAATACTACCATAACCTCGAAATTAGTGGAAGGATTGTTTTCTATGACTTTTTTCAATCAGTTAAGAATTGAGAAACTCTTTTTCGGCCGAAATTACAGGAACGTAAGGTTAGGTTCGGGAGAGTCTGCACGTGTTATATGTATATCAATAGGTTCTTATTGTACAGTAATAAATTGAGTTCCTTTACTTACATCTTGGAGGATACCTAATCCGTGGCACAGGTAGCGGTCATAACAAAGGATAAGCGATAAAAGTAGGCTTCTAGCAGGCTTTTAGGACGCCTAGACGCTGTACACATGCCGGTAGCACTGAATTATGATAAAGCGCGGGAGGCCGGGAACGGCGGTAGTGAACAAGTCGCCATGTCACGCGCGTTATTCGAATTTCGAGATGCGTCACAAAGCGTTCTCGTCAAATCCTGCATTCAAAACAAAAAACCGTAAAAATGGGAACAAAACAGGATTGACACTAGTACCAGAATTGTTATTAATTATATCGAGCCTGGCAACGACTTCCCCCAATAAGCAGGCAACTTGGCAATTTTTGTTCATGAATTGACAATATGTCACAAACATTTGAATTAATCCCCTCCAAATTTTTGCCTTAAAATTTTTTTCAATCCCACCGCGTAACACCCTTGCCCATCACTCGGGGGTCTTCAGGATTGAGATTTTGAGAAAATTAGGGTTCCTCAGGCAGCAATAAACTTGTATATCGTGATTGATGAAGCTGCCACGTTTGAAACAACGTACCTTAATTTAATGTAATAGAGATATTCCATATGTTCTCGCATTCCCAAGCAAACGTAATATGATCATTTTACGTTTGATTTGATCAATAGGGCACTCAATTGTAGTTGCAGATGATCTATCTTCAAGCACCCATTCTTCTAGCACTTTGGAATCACACGGGTACATGAACAGTGACTCTTTGATTTTCCATCTGTTGCCAATAATTGTGACGTCTTCTAGGTTGTCATTAGGGCACGACATTCGATTTATTTTGAGAATAGTTCCATCCTTAAGAAGAACTACATTATCGGGAGCCTCGACCGAAAGTATATATTTCCCTTCGAATTTGAGTTTCGATATCGCTCTGCGATTCATATTGAAATTTTGAAGATCCCTTTTCTCCCGAAGTATCTCTACATATTGCGGTAGATTTGCTTTATGATGTTCTGACAAAAATTTCTCATGTAAGCGACGACAGATTTGAGCCAATGGTCGATTAGCTGAATGGACTAACTTTTTTAGGTGACCGAGTGCATTTTCAAAAGGAAATGTCGTTAGCTTTGTAAGAGAGCAGCTCATGTTCTTCGCATCATCGGCCATATGAATCAAGTTATGTGCATTCATGATTTGCGAATCTGTGCCATAATAGTGGCGCATAACTGAAAAAAAACTCCTGAGGTACTTTTTTGCAATCCTGTTGTATCTGAGGGCTAGATCTTCGCAACATAGAATTCTGCATGCTGCATGAAATAATAAAAAATGTTTGTGCAGTCTATCAGTCAAAATACCCTTCATGACTACAACTCCGCAATATAATAAAAAGAATCTATACTCAGTGGCCTTCCATTTGGCTACAGACTTTACAGACCTAGGTTTACGTTGAAATTCGGAAGTTACCAGAGTTTTTAAATACTCCATTCTGCGAGAGATTTCGATTTTACTTCTAGGACCGAATCTGAGGTAGGGAGTGCATAATACCAGCCAAAAGTCTTTCAAAAGTTTTTTCATCACACCGTGACAAGCTAAGTGCATGAAATCGAGGATGAACAACACGATCAGGTTTACGGCAGGTCTTAAACGTAGCAATGGTGAAACACCATTGTGATGCCCTTGCTGTCTTTGTCTATTAAAATCCTCAGCAGTTCGTTCAGGACAATCCACCTCAGGAAATATAGTAGATCTGCCAGGTCTGCATCCTTTCACAGTACACCTTTCACACGCGTAATATCCAGTATGACCTTTAACACATTTGAGAAAAGACCTGGCTGGCGTATCGCAAATGAAACTTTGAATCCTCACTTGAAACAGTCTGCCATCAATTTCAATACCATTCGCTGATAGTTGGTTCATTTCCCTAACAAACTCAGCCAAGAACTCGTCGACTCTATCGGGTTTCGTAGAACCTGCGTATATAGCCACAGGCACCGGCTTGTATATATCTGGCTCGTGGACAACTTTACATAAGATGGGCCACAGTTGAACGTTGCTTGAATTAAACAGAGGCACTCCATCGATATTGACCTGAATCAAAATTTCATCTCCTATGTGCACTTCTTCATTGACACAGGCTTGAAGCCTTTCAGCAATACCAAAGTACACGAATTGTCCCATATTTCCATCATTATCTTGCATGTCACGTATATCATAGGTTGCTGTCGATGTACGTAGAAATGTTTTTGCCGTCTTTGGAAGTTCAGGCAGTAATCTTCTCCTCAAAATCGACAGAAGGCCATCTAATTGAGAATGAGTAATGTGTTCTTTTATTGCCCATTTTCGAATTTCCTCCAATTCATTTCGTTCATTGAAACTATCATCGGTCGATTCATTCATAGATGAGCCGATGTCCATGTTTTCATCATTGATGGCACTGGCTGGTGATACACTTCCTTCGTGGTCTATCTGAGAACTTTCACTTGAGTCACCATTCTCTTCGTCGATCTCGTCTTGGCTATGTTCAAGCAATTGTTCCGGCATACCACCCTCGGATACATCTTCTTCAGACCTACTACTACTTTCTGGATCAGTGCCACCTATAATTCATATTTGCTTTATAACAACCGAGGTAAATTTCAATTTCATTCAACGTACAAGCTGATGCTTAATTATTACACACATTCAATTTCGGAGCTACTTTCAGAGTCACTGTCATCATCCAACGGACGATTCTGTGGCACAATCTGGTTCTGGTGTACGAAACGATGCCTTCGTACACGGTCGCGTGTTCGTCTTCGTTGTGCAATTACGTTATTCATTATGCTGCAAAAATGATAGGTGGAAATTTTTAGGTTAGGTTACCTTCGGAACATGTATTTACGATGGTATTCAGTATTCTACAAACCTACTGATTACGGAGAGTACGAAAATAAGCTCACAAATATCACATCGAATGTCTCGAGTATAATTCAGGAATTAAAAGTCAGCATATACTAATAATCGAGTAAGGAATACACCGGTAATAAGTCTTTATCAGCGAGCAGTACAGACCAGGGAGAGGGAGGCGATTCCGTAACGAAGACAGCTGACTGACACTGAAGAGGTTAATCTTAATAGTACGTTCGAAAACGGTCTCGATGCTTTAGAATTTCGTTTATTCAAGCTTTAATTCGGAATATTTTATGACGCTATAGTAATTTTTAGGGGCAAAGATTCTTTGTATGCACTTTTGTATACTTGAAATTCGGTGGACCAACTGTGAAGAATAAGAGCATTTCTGAAAAGCCAACGGTGCCATCACAATGAAACATTTCCATTTCAGCGGTGAGGATGGAAATAACAACATTCGTAGAAAAATCTTTGGTCAGTATAGGTCAAGGCATCAGCTGATCTGGCAAGCCAGCGATGCGTTTTCGGAGCGTTGCACAGCAAGTAAAATAAGTCTGTTGATAGCACAATATGAAACTTTTGTCTCTAGTATCCATTTTTACAGTGTAGCGTTGTCCAAGTAGCAGATCCTATCGCAGCGATGACTTTTTCAATAGCTCTCCATAAAGACTCATCGCCGCTGCCCAAGTATACAGAATTCAGTCTGCGCCAAAGCTGCGAATAGGTTTGCGGAGCCCCGGTGAATAATGAAAGCTTGTACCGCGCTAAGCCAATTACTAACAATCCAACATAAGGAGGGAGTCTACATGAACGATGAAGCATGTGGACCGCGAGCCTTTCAGAAAGACGCAGGCTCACGGCATCAGCGGCGTTAGATAACAAGCGTCAAGCTCTGAACTTTGCGTAGGCCGGTCTGGGGCACAGATTAGGTAGAAAGAATAGAAATAGTTCATAAAGGCACTGACCTGACTAGTAACCCAATTACAAAGTCCCAGTGGCATAGTGGCCAGTTAATTGTTTGAACAAAACATTATTTAACAAATTTTCTGGTGATATTATTTTTTTTCATCTCAAATGAATGCTCTAGTTTTTCTGAATACACATGCATTTTTGAAAAATTTTTTCACTATTTTGAAATTTCCGTTTTCGAAAATTTGAAAAGGAGCTGTATTTACGAAACTATTTGTTCCACGCTCCGGAAACTTCGGGATTGTAATCAACATCGTTTTCACGAAACCACATCCAAAATTCCATTTTTTTTTTTTTTTTACATCTTTCAGAATTCGGTAATTTTCGAAAACGGAAATTTCAAAATAGTGACAAAAGTTTTTAAAAATTCATGTGTATTTAGAAAAGTTAGGGCATTCATTTGAGATGAAAAAAAAAATAATGTCACCAGAAAATTAGTTAAACAATGTTTTGTTCAAACAATTTGTGATAACTTTCAGGCATTATTATTATTCAAAATTGATACCTTTGTCGTTTTGATTGTGGTTGATTTTTTTCCGATTTTTATCTTATCATAAAGTACTCAATACTGTCGACGAGAATCATTTTTGGTTGAGATGTATTGTACGGCCAATACATCCTTAATCCAGAAGCGGTGTATCGATTTGGTCGAGGCTTTTCAAACACCGATTATTTTATTATCGATTTTTATTTTGAAAATCACTATCCCTAGTGATCACTGGCCAGATTTTGTGCAGTGTTGGCTAGAGAACGCGGAATTGGGCTGAACTCGCCAGTGCCAGGGCAGGGCCTGTACAGATTGCGCTAGCCAGTAAATCACTACCAGGCGCTAGACGGTAGCCAGGCCTTCCAGTTCAAATTTCTGCACGGGTTTATTCACATATATACAATCATTTTAATCTAGTCACAATCAGTTTTATCAAATTTTTGAATATTAAGAACATCAGTCACTGTAACAAACTATCAAACATTTTATTACAAAACTCATCTACGAAAACGAATAACGAACGAGCGAGGAGTCTGACGAGACTGATAATCATCGCCATTATTGGAAATACACATCTTCGGAACCGATTTGGTCACATTTCTCAGATAAGTTACAAACTGTTATGTTATACCAATAAAACTTGATCAATGACTAGAAATTTGTGAATCAAGACATGTAAAGAAAATTGATGAAAGAATTTATATGAAAGATAGGCGTGTTTTAAATTATACAAGAATTTTTATGGAATGAATGAATTGAATGAATGCGATTACATTATAATTATTATGTCTTGAAATGATTTTTGACTGAGAATATGAAATAATTTGATATCGAAGGATTCTATAAATAAAATGTAGTCGTTTATTGAAATGAAATTTAATTGAATTATTTTTTTTTCTACTTTAATTCTCATTTCTTTTGTTTTAACTTTTCTATTATCTAGTAATAACAGGCTACACAGTGGGTCCCCTATTCCCCTAAAAGTACCCTTTTTTTTTTTTGTCCCTTAAAAGCACCCTAAAATTGAGGGTTTCCCCTAAATGTACACTAAAGCACAATATTTCCCCCTAAAACCACCCTATTTCTGGCAGGTAGCTACGTTATTTCAAGTTTGGTATTCAAATTTCGCGGTTCTACTCGTGTACCGGTATTTGCATGCATAAGACAGAGTCTACCTTACCGACTTGACACGCGCGGCGCGCCTATGCTCGCGTGAGCTAGTAAGCGGTGACGTGATTGGTTACTTTTTGAGCCAATCATTGAACTCGTTATATTCGGAGCGATGTAAATATTGAAGCGTGTGACGCTAACCTCCAACGTGCGGCGACTCGGCGTTTAGGTTGTACGCTAGGTGAGCATCTTACTAAGGTACGTTTATTTCTCCAGTATGTAGACATAATAGTCGAGAAATTGATAATCCACAACGTATTATAGTTGTATACATATTTTTTCACAGTTGAGGAATTTGCTGGCCATTTGAAACTAATTCAATTCGATCAACTTGGATGGGGAATCTTTCTCGCCAAGAATGTCGAAAAAAACGAGATTTCAAGAGAAGTGGTTACAATCTTTGGATTGTAACAAAATACGAGTATCTCAATGGGCCAAGAAGGATTCAGCCAATCCATACAATTGCTTGTGCATTATCTGTGATGGCAATTTTTCAATCGCCAAAGGATTTGAAAAAATCCAGCAGCACGCAGCTACGTCGAAACACAAAAATAATATGTTCAAGCTGAATGAAAGTCAGCTACGATTATCTACATCTCAATCATCTTTGGCCAGGCCGTCAGAATCTCGATCTTCGGAGCCAAAACTAGCTGCGATCTTCAATCCACGGGAAGCGGCAACAAGGGCAGAATTACTTTGGTGCATGGAAACCATAAAAACTGATAGTTCTGTGAACTCCTGCGCTGGAAAAAAGGAACTTTTCCAAGTAATGTTTCCTGACTGTGTTCCTCAATCCTTTTCACTGTCGCCTAGCAAAGTCCAGTATTTGCTTACTGAAGCACTGGGACCATATTTTAAGAACCAAGTATTGGAAGAGTTGCATTCCGCCGATGTGTACTTCTCTTTACAATATGACGAGACAAGCAATGTGGAAAGTAAAAAAGAATTGCAGATTCGGGTTAGGTTTTGGTCTTGTGCCGAAAATGAGATTATTGATCGACACTTGGTCACTTATTTCATTGGTAAAGCAGATGGAGAAACGATCTTCAATCATCTGCTGAAAGCGTTAGATTCACACAACTTATCCTTGAAGAATGTATTGACACTAGGCAGTGACGGCCCTAACGTAAACAAAAAAGTCTTGCGATTGTTCCAAGAAAAACTCAAGGAGTTAGAATACAAACCTCTGATTGACTTAGGTACTTGTCAGTTACATATAGTCCACAATGCGTTTCTGAAAGGCTTGGACTGTTTATCGGTGGATGTTTCTGATTTCATAATCAAAGTATACTATTTTTTTCACCACAGAGATCTGAGGTGTGAAGATTTTGAGAAAATCCAAATTAAATTGAAATTACCACAGCACAAATTCATTAAACATATATCTACAAGGTGGCTCACAGTTGGTCCAGCTGCGGAAAGGATGTTAGAACAGTTGGATGCGTTGGAAGAATATTTTCTGCAGTATATTCCGAAAAAACAGCCGGCCACTGCTAAAAAGCAAAACTACGTTGATATACGGAATTGCTTGAAAAATACGTTCTTGAAATGTACTTTGCAAATTGTAGTTTATCTTTCCAAGATATTTACAACAGAGTTTACGCTCATAATGCAAAAAGAAGAACCACTTATACACCTTTTGTATGTACAATCAAAGAAGCTTATTCTCTTGTTATTATTAAGCATCACGAAGTCATCTGCCTTGACCCCAAATCTGCTTGATACGATCGACATTGATTCTTTCTTCAAAAACGCCTCTCATTTTCTCGATTTGGGCGATTTACATTTAGGGGAAACAGTCCAAAGCTCGCTTGCAGTTTTATCACAAAAGGATAAGTTATTCCTATTATCTGAGATTAAAAAAATGTTCACTGCATCAGTCAAGCACATAGTTAATAAAGTAAAGAGTTTCAACACCTTGAAATATTTTCAGTGTCTTTCACCAGAGAACATAAAAAATCCGGTTAGTGTTAAATACGTAACAAAAATTGCTCAGTTGTTACCTCTAACTAATATAGATGTTGATAAACTATCGTGTGAGTGGAGATTACTGCAAATCGATGATGAAGTGACGTTTTCTTTGGAAGAATATAACAGGATAGATTCTTACTGGAATACCGTTTTCTCGTTAAAAACTGCAACCAATACTAGGTTTCCTGTTATTAAACGAGTAGTGCAAGCGGCCCTGGCATTAACACACGGTAGTGCAGACGTGGAAAGAGGTTTCTCCAAATCTGCTAGAATCTTGACAGACGAAAGATCGAGGATGAAAGAACGTATGCTCAATGCAAGACTATCAATTGTTGATGGATTAAAAAAGTACAATGGAATGGTGCATACGGTACCTATAACAAATGTTCTTTTGAAGCTCGCGCACACTGCACATCATTCGTATCAAATGTATTTAGACGAGGAGAGACGACTCATTGAGAAAAAGAAGCATGACGAAGCAATAGAAGTTGAGCGTGCAGCCAAAGAAAAAGCGATATTAGAAAATATTGAAAATGAGAATAAGACTATAAAGAATTTAGAAGCAGATTTGAAATCTGCACAAAATTCTTACGATGATGCGGTTAAGGACTCTGAATCAATACAAAAAACATTAAAGAGTGTTCTCAAATCTAGTGCCAGTACTGTAGTAGTACAAGAAGTTGTTTCAAGCTTAGAGAAACTACGTTGCAAAGAGAAAGAAAAAAGAATTGAGGTCGACAAAATTCGTCAAAACATAAATAAAAGAAAATCGCTTGTTTTGGAATCCATCATGGTCAAAAAGCGAAAAACTTGAAAATTGCTTGGTTCAGTCTCGTTTCAACACAAATGCTTGCAGGTCCGAGCTAAGAAGCGTGTCCTATTCGGTATTGTCGATCTTATAATATATATTTAATTTATATTGAGTTAACCGTACTATTAAATAATATGAATATCACGTGCAATGGAAATACCAAAACCTGAGAGAAACAGTTGTTCCTATTAAAATTAAGGACATATTATAATATGTTTATTACTTTGTACTCAGTTAAGTTGCTGATCTTTACTTTTCAATAAAATCTTTATCAAGATTATGAATCCAATTTTGTTCTATTTTGTCATATGTATGGAATATGAGAACCCTAATACCCCCCTATTTTCGCATGAACTTTCCCCTATTTCCCCTAAAATGAGATGGAGTGACCGCTGTGAAGCCTGTAATAAGTAAATGATGGTTAAAATTCTAATTAGGTTTGAATAGAAATAAATTTTGTCACATCATCTAGAATTGCATGTGTAACGTTCTCAGGTCTCGCTTCGACCATAGATTCTTCAATAAGGACGTCCTTCGATAGAGCAGCCGCTGTAATCGAAGAATCAACAAACCAGTCTAACATAATGGCAATTTTTCCTTCTTCTCCCTTCCTGGCGAACGTTTCCTGTTTAGAGTTGGTGGCCTTGCCAGTTTTTTTTTTGGCAAGCCAATGGCAGTTTTATCCGTCCTCGCCGTTTCATGGCAGGTGGTACTATTATTTTGTCTAGTACTTCCTCTGCATGAGAAGAAGATTCGAGATGTGCACATAAATGCCCCTCCTGAGCTTCATTTTCATCATCGCTTTCCATTTGAGCCCGCACACGTTTCCTGGAAGATGATTGGTCATGTAATGTATCACTTGGCAGCAGATTCAGTGTACTCTGGGTGTACAGTCGCAAGAGCAAATAGTGGTATGATGTACACCATCTTGACCCCGAAGTATGTATACACCAGTTGAAGTTTCATCATCTATTACGAGATCCCCTCTTTTCTTGAGCTCTGGCTCGATAAATTTGAATCCATAGCGAGACAAAAGCTGCGAATAAAATTTCTCCGGACTATCATCGTCATAAAGAACGACCCTTCTTTTTTGATAGGCGTAAGCTGCTTTATGATCGCGTTCCGTATTGAGACAGGAAACCAAGATGAAAAAGTTTTCAACAAAATCTTCCATTGCACTATATTTTGCGACGACGCTTTTGATTTTCGCATTGATGGACTCAATTCTATTGTTAGTGGTGTTCAAAAAATTGGTGTGCATAAACTTTTCCGAGACGGTCCACTCGTCTTTAATGTCATGCCAATTGTCGTTGAAATAATTTTTCACGAACTGAGGAAGATCTTGTAATCTCGCGTAGAGTTCTTCATATTGGCTGGACGTTTTGGCATATACCATTTTCTGAAAGATTTCTTTGGCAGTATCCCTCTGACCGGCTGTGATACCTATTTTATCGCAGGTAATTTCGCGATTGAAAGTGCGTAGAGAATGAAATACGCAAATGAGTACATTAGCTAGTGGAAAGGTACTCTTAATAACGTCTCTCTCCAACAAATCCTTGTCGGCCATAACGCATTTGATCTGATCCCACGACGGATGTGCAGTCTTGAAACAGTCCAAAAACCAGGTCATGATTGCCCTATCTTCCGTCATCAAAATGCAAGCAGCAACGATTTCGGTGCATCCCTCGGAATCTTCGACAACAACCAAATACACTAGAGCACGAATGCTTAATAACTTGAATGTGGCATCCATCCCGACAAATTCGGGATACGATTTCATGGCCGACTGCATATCTTTGGTAACGAAGAATAAGCCTTTGAACATGTTATTTTCTTCAAAAATGTGGCACTCTGCACCTACAAACAGGATGGACAAACAGACGGATTATACTTGACCATTCGTCATCACAAAGACCACGTGTGAAAATGGAAGAGTTGACATTGGAAGTGATAGATTCCAGTGCATCTGGTTGTAAGAAGAAGCGATCCAAGCAAAAGTCTGTATATGAACCGCGTTCACGTTGGAACATATTACATGTGATTGAATTTCGTTTTACAATTTATGAAAGCAATCCGTAACCCGAATAATCAATGACGTCCCATTGCTCGTACCGTCTGAGTTGTTGTACGTGCGTGTGTGTGGTGTATTGTTCTAACTTTTTCAAACCTTCAGTGGCTGTCCTAACGTTTTCTAACCCATCACGGAATACCGTCTGCGTTGTATCATGTGTGTGTGTGTGTCATTGGCTGGCCCTAACTCATTCTAACCGTCATTGGCTGTCCAAACTTTTTCTAACCCTTCACGGAATACCGTCTGAGTTGTGTCATGTGTGTGTGTGTGTGTGTTGTGTCATTGGCTGGCCTAACTCATTCTAACCGTCACTGGCTGTCCTAACCTTTCTAACCCTTCACGGAACACCGTCGGAGTTGTATCATGTGTGTGTGTGTGTGTGTGTTTGTTGTGTCATTGGCTGGCCTAACTCATTCTAGCCGTCACTGCAGCTGTCCTAACTTTTTCTACCCCTCCCCAGAACACCGTCTGAATTGCAGCATGTGTAGTTCAATAGCTCCATATAGATTATATTTCGCAATAGTTGTAGGAACTCACCATACTCTTGCTCCAACTTCTTTACCGTGGCAGCAAGATTGTTTGTGTTGCTACTCTTAGCAGCCATGTTGGAAAGGTCTTTCAACAGAACCACCTTGCCAGTTTGAGTTTCCATCTGTCTTTTCACTTTTTTGCGGTTAGCACCCAATTTGAGAAGTTCAAGGACTTTCGCCTTTTCTTTGGCATTGAGTCGTCTTGACGTTGGAAGGTGCTTGTACAATTCCTGTAACATATAATATCATGAAAGTAGAATTGACGATATCAGAACCGCGATATAGGTATACTATAAATTGAAGGGTGGCACGGCAAAACGGTGTAAGTGCCAAAAAATCGAAAATACGTTTCATTGTTTATCAAATTTTCTAAAATCCGTATGCACATCCTTGCAAAACAATATCGCTGTCAAAAATTTATTCGCGAAGATATAAAAACTTGGCACGGCAAAACGGTGTAAGTGACAAAACTCCATATAACAGTGTAAGTGCCATCTGCACCATCTCACAGTGTAACGAATTTTTTTTTTTTTTCAAATCAATATTCTGAACGCGTAATATTATTTTATTTAAGGGGGCGTCCACAAATTACGTGAGGCGTTTAGGGGGGGGGGAGGGGGTCGAGCCGAATCTCACCCAATCTCACGTGGGGGAGAGGGGGGGTCTCGGCCAATATCACGTAATTTTTTTTTCATTCATAAATTATGTTTTTTTATTAGAAATCTAACGCAATCGAGCAAAATACGCATTTTGAAAAATCTCACGTGAGATTGGGAGGGTGGGGGAGAGGGTCGAGCCAAATCTCACGAAATCTCACCAAAGGGGGAGGGGGGGTCGAAAAATCGCAAAAATCGCCTCACGTAATTTATGGATGCCCCCCAATCTTAGTTATTATCAGAATCAGATTCACCCAAAGTATTTCATAATCTATAATCGTGAGAATTAACAAACTGAAAAATATGAATTACCGAGTGAATTACAGTTGATGATCTTCAAATGAAAAAGATAAAAAAAAGATATTCACTTGCGAATAAAAAAAATTGCAATTTATATAGTGGTATTGGATTTTTTAATTCTGTGTTCATTTCGTTGAATGAGTATGATATTGGTTCAAACGAGAAGTTTTTTTTCGCGGTGTTCGTTGTTCATTTCTCTGAGCTGACGTTTTTTTGGAAATGTTTGATCAAAAACATGTAATATCGATGAATCGGACTAGTGTTCGTACTGTTCTTCTATCTTTTCCATCGAAATTTTACGATTTTGTATGAAAATAATGTTCACTTTGGCACTTACACCGTTTCCGGTCCCTCCCTCGTCCACCATTTTGCCCCGTAATATTTGAAAATTCATACGAATTTGGAAATCTATAACCGAATCTTGTTCATTAAGGTTCAAGCTTTCAGTTCATATTTTTTTCATAATTTTAGCATTGTAATTGCGTTCTTAATCAGTATCCAAAGTAAAAAAAAAGTTGGCACGAAACGTGGCACTTACACTGGCACGAAAAAATCTACTTTCGCTAACCATTTTCTCGAAAACAGATGGCTCTATTGAATTGGTGCTTGCGCTATTTGAAAGAGCTCGGAAAACTCTTTGAAGTACTTCCTCAGATTGAGAAAAAAATTAGTTCCTAGAATTTTGGGACAGTTTTTTTGCTCTCCTGAAAAATCATTATGATGGCACTCACACCGTTTTGCCGTGCCATCCTTCAATTATGTTTATTACCCTTGAGCTCTGATGATTGTGCTCAAGGTGGGCTTCAGTAACTTCCAAAGAGTTACCATCTTCACTCGCAAGTAGAGTGAACTGAGCTTCGCAGTCTTGTTGAAAAGTTCTGCAACGACATTTGAAGTTACATTTCCAGATAATGGAACGTACAGATACACTTACGAAACATCCCGGTTTCCTGTGGACGTGGACTTGAATGATTTTCCGCCAAGGTTGCAACAATAGACAATCCGATAATATTTCAGGTCTTGTGATACCTTTTCTCACGGCACTGAGTGATCAACATACTGTCGCGCCGATAATACGCATTGAATGTCGAGTTTTGAAAAGACCTGCGGCGCTCCTCAAACTTTTCGAACGATTCGAACTTTTCGCCGACTTGGATGTTATTATCCGCAGGTTCTTGATCGGCCCGCTCGGAATCGTCGAAATTTGAATCCACTGTAATATTTTGTACACACATGTACATAGTTTGAATGGCGTCATGGTATACATGTTATGGATATGGCGTAGTTTCAAATCGGTTATTTTAGGGGAAGAAATTTTGCATTCGCCCAAAAGAACAGCAAAGAAGCCCTATGTGCGAACAAACACGCAACATTGTCGATACGCGCGGGGCCAACCTGAATCATTCACTACAATGCAGTCATCAACTACTGTATCAAGCTCCTTCTTGCAACAAGCATTAGGCGTGCGCAGGGGTGGGAAGTTGGGGGGCTAATATTCAGAGAATGAGCTTGCGAGGTACAAAAAGAAAATTCTTTTTGAGACAACGGTAAATGGGAATATAATAACTGACCTAAATAATCTTTTTTTTTCTTGGGGGGTTGTATTTTCTCCCCCCCCCCCCCCCCCCCCCCCTTGATGAAAACTGCTGTGCACGCCTATGACATGCACAGTACATACCTTCAAAATTAGAACTCTCGGAATTCGGACGCAAACTTGTGAAAAAATATTAGATACACCCTGTATCCTTACAACTCAATTAGGAATGTAACGAATCTTGTGACACGATAAAAACATCAACGCTTAGTTTTTAGCCACGATAGTTTTCTAAAAAGCTACACTGTGTGAAACGAATGATCGCTTCACTTGATCGTCTGAATTTGCATTGGGAAATGCAAGGGAGCGAAATGTAGGTTAAAAAAGTAAAGTAAAAAAAGAAAATACTTACCCGTTTCCGGATTATCGCACTGCATATTGAGCAAACTAGTACTATGTATACACGTGGAAGGACGTACTGTAACACATGTGGAAGTTGACACAAACAACGTAATCGCGCGAAGGAACTACCGATTCACAGGTAAAGTAAAAACAATGTGAACTCGCAACCTTCCGTGGTAGCGGTGATAACGCTGATACACTAGGGTTTGGGGGCTTCCTCATGAGTGGCCCCTCTAGTGATCAGCGGTTCCCTGCTCCGCTGTGGAGAAAGAGGGAATGGAGTTTGCGATAGGGATGGGCGATACAGTATCGATACTCTCGGTAGCGATACTTTTGGCCGAAAATATCGATATTTTGTATCGATACTTGGCGTACCGATATTTTAGAGTATCGATACACGGCGGCCAGTATCGGTATTCGATACACGCCATTACACTTCGGTTTTCCACTGCCGCCTAAATTCCTATTTGACGACGACTGCCGAGTGCGTCGGACGCGAGTGAAATGTGACCGTGAATAGCGATAAAACTCGAGATTACATATAGGTAAGTATATAAATATTTGGAATACCTTATGTATTTTTATATGTTTTTAATGATGGGCGTTTTGTGTATTGTCATTTCTGAATGTCTAATTCCTTTTTCTCTTATTTCACAGTAATAATACACAATAGAGACCGGCAGGCTTTAGTCCCCCCTAACCTCAAAATTCGTGATCCACGGTCTAAAATCTAAATAGTAGGCATCCAGTGTTTTTCTTCTCTACGTTCGATTAAACCGATTCAGTCTTCAGCCTATATTGCGAGAAATTTTCATTTTTTTACATATAAATATAATGTCTTGTATTTTAGTGGGACCTAAGCCGACAAGTGTTGTCTGGAGCTATTTCATCCGGACGGAAACAGGAGCTACCTGCAAACTTTGCAGCCAGGAAGTAAAAACGAAGGGCAACACAACAAATTTGAAGTTTCATCTCAATCGAGGTCATCCCGATGTCAAAATGTGTAAAACCGAAGAAGGAACAAAATCGACTAAAAGAAGACATGTGGTAATATTATACTCTGAATGTCGTATATATGTGACAGATGTTTAGTTCTATATGAATTATAATTATTTTTTCAAAATCCTTTAATCAGACTGAATCTGAAAATGAAGCCGTCGAAATTGAAGCCGACGAACTCTGTCCTTTGTCTCCGGCACGATCGACTTCAACACTATCCGGCATCTCAACAGTGATGACAAAATCTAAACAAGCAAGACTCGATACAGCCTTTTTCAAACAGAAGTCATTCCAGAGTACGTAATATCTCAAACCCATAATGATATATTGATATTTTCGCAGTATCGACAGTGTGTTTCAAGACGAAGCTCTTGTTAATTGAATTCATTTTGAAATCATTTAGGAATGTAATTTTTTAATTTGTAATATTTATCTGTGTTTGCAGATGGAGGATCAAAAGCAGCGGAAATAACGAATAAATTGTTATTCATGATCGCAAAAGATAACTTGCCGTTTTCGACTGTTGAAAACGAAGGTTTTACTTCCCTTATGAAGACAGCAGTACCTTTATACATAGTTCCTAGTAGGAGAACAGTTACGAGACTTCTGGAAGGAAAGTATGACCTATTATCGTCCATGGTAAGAGTGCAATTATCTCAAGTTAAGGATGTTTCCCTGACAACCGACATCTGGATGGATTCATTGAATACAAAGAGCTACTTAGGAGTAACAGCTCATTTCATATCAAGTGACGAGCACAAATCCGTCACCATTGGCGTCACAGAATTGAAAGAAAGACATACGGCAGACTACGTAACGAAGTGGTTACTTGATATAACCAGCGATTGGAATATTCCAAAAGACAACATCGCTGTTTGCGTTTCTGACAATGCAGCCAACATGAAGAAAGGTATTGTAGATGCATTCGGGTTGGACAAACACTTATCATGTTTGCCCATACTCTCAATTTGGTCCCATCTAGGGTAATCGAAAATGACTTCATTGTGAGTAAATTGTGTAAAAAAGTCAAAGCTATCGTACATTATTTCAAAAAATCTGGCCCGGCTGCTGATGAATTGCGTAGCGTGACAGACTTAAAACTCAAGCAGAGCATGGAGGTTAGGTGGAATTCTACATATTATATGCTTGAGAGATTCGTAGAGCTATCTGATAAAATAGCTCCAATACTTCTGAAGTCACCTTCAGCTCCGCGTATGTTAACCGCAATCGAATTGCAAACTGCTCAGGAATTAGTTAAAATACTAAAGCCGTTTGAAGAGACTACCAAAGTATTGTGTGGTGAGTCGTATCTCACGGGCAGTAAGGTAATACCTGTGATTCATACACTAAAACAAAAAATAGAGCAGTATCAAGCTGAATCAGAGTCAAGTCGGCTCATAACTAAGTCTCTGTTGGAAGAATTCAAGAAGCGCTTTGCAAACATCGAGCAAATGTCTATCATTGCAATTTCCACGATTTTGGATCCGCGTTTCAAAAAAATTCATTTCACAGATAGAATTGCCTGTGCTCAAGCAATTAACAGAATCAACAAAATGTTGAATGACACATTGTTGGAAAGTGAAAATTCTGCAGTCCAACTAGAAGGTTTACAAATTGATGATTCAAACCCGGAAGACAATTTTTGGTCTTATCACGAAAATTTGGTGAACCTGAGTAAATCTTCTCGACGACATTCGGATCAAAACAATATATCGGAAGATCTTAGCTATTATCTGAATCAACCAACTTGTCCTATGAATCAAAACGCAATAAAATATTGGAATAGCTATTCACATTCTGTTCTGTCAAAGTTGGCCAAACGATACCTAAGCATTATCGCCACGTCAGTGCCTTCCGAGAGGTTGTTCTCGAAAGCAGGTAATATCATTACGGAGTCGAGGAATCGGCTTAGTAGCGAACATTTGCAGCAATTGTTATTCTTGAACTCGCTGTCATTGGAAGAATGGCATTTAGAATAGAAAATATAGACTTGACATTTGACGATAGACTTGCTTTCAACTAAAGGTTGATCCTTTTTCAAAATTTGACTCAAAGTTCCTAAAATATACGTACTACAAAGTATCGAAAGCATATAAGTTATATAAAAAATATTGTACTCTAGTTATAAAGAAAGATACATAATGTATCAAAGTGATATAATATATATTGTACTCTAGTTATAAAGAAAGATACAGAACGTGATATAATATATATTGTACTCTTACTGCTATAGTTATAAAGAAAGATACAGAACGTATCAAAGTGATATAATATATATTGTACTCTTAGTACTATAGTTATTAATCATTATAAGATGTATAAGTAAATAAAATATGTTGGAACTTTGAACCAAATTATTGGAATAAAAAATACACAGTGTGTAAATGATTTGAAAATGTTGAACCCCAATTATTATTTAAAAACGGAAGCATTTTCAATGCTAATAAAGAGTAAGAGTGTAATTTCAGTGATACTGGCATAGTTTGGGAAAATTGTTATAATACTCATCCGATATTGGTAGTATCGATACAATTCCCGCCAAATATCGGATGTATCGATACTTTAGCGTCCGATACGTATCGATACGCTGTATCGATACTTTAGAGCTGTATCGCCCATCCCTAGTTGGCGATCAGGGTTGTGAAGAACGCAGTAGTTGTTGGATATCTGCTGGTTTATTCAGACTGGAGATGTTGTCAGGAGCGCTGGGCTGAAAGAAGTGACTTGCTCTGGGCTGAGCGCGGTCCTTTATACCCCACCGGCGGCTGGTGGAGGAGAGCCTGAGCAAGCGCGGTGCGTACGCTTTAGGCGGGCAAACACGGGTTCCGGGCGGGAGTGCCTGGTATTGGCGGCGCGTTCGCAGTGTAGTTCGGTAAGCCGCCGTCGGCTTCCGAGGGCGGGTCGAAGCTAGGTGTATATTCGGCTGCCTGCATGTAGGCGCTTATAGGCGTAAGGAGGGTGGTGAGTATTGGCTTCGTGCAAAAAATAGGGTGGCGCCACCCGTGGCAACTTTTGGAACTTGACCCCCCGAGCCATATACAAGATCTTATGAGAGTGAATACTAATTTGGACAGTATTTCATTCTAATACGTTCGAAAAGCCTAATGATGTTCCCTAATAAAATATACGAAAAATAAGTAAATATATTTCACATAAATTAATGTAAAAAAATCCGCTAGCTGACTCGGTATAGCGATTATACTAGTCACGCGGCAGTGTTTGAAATCAGCTGATCTGTCACATCTAGCGCCAAACAACCGGCTTTGAAACGTAACGCGGGTAAAATGGATGTTATTATCCGAACCGGGTTTCAAGGCATTTTTTATTCGATACATTTTAATCCACAAGCAATTGTGAAAGGTAAAGATTTATCTTCCTCACACGTAGTGCGGGTCGAAGAAGTCTCTGGAATTACGGATTCGTGGCGATTGATTCGTGCCAGTGTAATTCGGCAAACATCCGTGACTCTTCCACCTTATAAAGTTCAAATAGAGGTAAGTACAACATTGCATAGCCAACTATTCCTACACTACAAGTGACTATTAATCGACGTTCGCGAATAAATTATGAATCCTAACCTCTTCCAAATGGGGGTGACAGGCGAACTAAATTGCCATTGCTTTTTGTTACAGCTCGACTCCGAACGTCATGTTACTAACGTATCATGTACTTGTGTCTCGCAAGCAGGAGAAAAGTGCAAGCACATTTATGCACTCATTCACTACGTGAATGCGGATAGGAGTGCATCGAAGACAACCTTGGAGCAGGAATGGGGAAGACCATCAGATCTACAACTTGGCAAAGAATTGTATGCCAAACCACTCGTTGTAACTGATGTGTTTAAGACGGAAAAAAAAACAGTGCCTGTTCCATATAATTTGATGTACTCAGATATTTCAAATCAGGCATGTGCCTTGCGTACCATACTTAGGGAAAAGAGTATGAGTGAGAACACAAGGTTGGTTCAAAGTATTCTAAAAGACGTGATGTATTTGGCAATAAGCATGAGCGAAGAAAGGGATTGCGAAGCATGTATTTTGAGTTTAATCAACTTTTCTAATGATAGAGAGACGTATTCGTTGAAAAAAGACTCAGCGGGAGGTCAGCAAAACAATTTTTATAACGAAAATGTACATCTGACTGATCTTGAAGTTATGGCACTATGCATAGCTACAAAAAATCAAAGCGACTGTGAAGAATGGTATTCAGCTCGACAATGTCGCATAAGTGCCAGTTCGAAGGCGCATGCCATTAAGACAAGAACAAAGAAAGCCATCGAGTCTCTGGTAACAGATTTTTTGCGTCCGAAATCTGAGGAAAAATTAATTCCAGCCCTTGAGTACGGAAAAAAACATGAGCGTCACGCAATATCTGAATACGAAACAAAATATGGAGCGGATGTTAAACTGATAGGCCTCTTTGTAATGCCCTCACAACCTTGGTTGTGTGCAAGTGCAGAGGGCATTGTTATTGAAAACCATTCCGTTTCAAAAGTATTGGAAGTCAAGTGCCCTTCATCGTGTCGTTCCAAGCCTAACTTCGATGAACAGGCAAGAAAACTGAACGTACCGTACCTCTACTTGAAAAACGATGTGATAGAACTGAAAAAGACACATAAATATTACACACAGTGCCAAATCTTGATGTACACGATGGGGCTCACTGTATGTGATTTTTATGTATGGTCACCAAAGGGGAGTTGTTTGTCTGAAGTACACGTAGATGAAGTATTTTTGAGAAGTGTCATTCCTACATTGGAAGATTTCTACTTCAGATACTTTTTGAAAGCTTTATCTGGATTGGGTAAAGAGAATGTTATGGAAACGTAATATCAATTTGACAGAACAGTATTCAATTATGTTACAATTCTTTATTAAATTTTACGAAACTGTACAAATGACCAAGTGTTATACCCAAGTCGGATTTTATAGAATATATATTATGATTATGTTATAGGTTTATTTAATATTGAATTAGATAAAATTATATTATTATATGAAGATCAAATCGGTTGGACTGAAGCGGTTCTTACCCTGGCCTTTTCGTTTTTCAA
>JAFFZH010015182.1:95082-129131 GCA_018420115.1 Euura saliciscinereae | reverse complement strand
TTAGAATTTGTGTCACAAAATCATGTGTGAAAGTTAAATGATGGCTTCAAATTCCATGAACAACACGCACAGAACAGTATTTTTTTGTTTTATCAATCATAATTATCAGTATTTTTACTCAAGCTCAGAGAAACCAGCTTCAGAATACTTAAAAGGCCTAGTTAATAGTATGCCCAAGAAAATACCACCAAACTTTTGTTATACACGATCATAGTACCTGCCAATATTGTCAAATTATATGCTAACGTAATCAGTAGCCTCTAAAAACTTATATGCCAAGAGCTTAAATGATCGGCGGCTATATTATGAATAGATGATATATATTCTACGATTTGAGAATTACTTTGGTCTACAAACACGCATTTTCTGTGAGAGACTGAAAGTAATTTCATGTAAGTTAGTATTAAATACTTGAAAATTAAATACGTGAGATCTCATATCGCTAAAATTGACACTGGATCGAATGAATTTCTGATGGTCGACACAAATTTAGAAAATCAAATATGGTGTAGTATTCCTTAACATACCCAACTACTATTCATAAATAATAAATCTACAGGTTTCACCCGTGGGGCAAGAATCTTAGGCATTGAAAATGTTTTTTAAATTACTATACGCTCGGCTGTCACTAGCCTAGGGAGTTTTAGGTTCATATCCCTAGCGTTCAATGTTCACGAAAAATTACGGTAGTTTTTTTTTCCAAACAAACGCTTTAATTCTTCCTAATTTTTAAAAATAATAATAATCATTTGTTAAACATTTTTACGTTTTATCCATGTCTTTTTTTACAATTATTAATACTCATTTGTTCTTTGAGTTCTCGAAGTACTAGGATCAGCTAGGATTCATTCCATCCATCGCGGTATAATTGTCAGTTTGCGACGTACTCGATGACATTTCGACTATCACGGTATAACTAACCATAATCCACATTCGGTTCTCTTGTTTATATTAAACAAGAAACTTTCATACTTCCCATGCCCGCCATATTTATCCACTCCGCGACTGCAACAATTAAAACGTTACATGCGACTGCAACAATTAAAACGTTACATCCACGATTTGTCTCCTGTACTTTCTAAAGACACCTAAAATAGAAGCATTTTCAATGCTAATGCTAATATCTTTATAACAAATTGCTTACTCTAGTGAGAGTGCACATACCCTAACAGCGTAACTGATGATAACTAATCCAAATTAAATTGTATTTTTTATTCTCTTCCAGATGAAATATGTGTAAGAATTTATCAATGTTGTACAAAAGAGACACTGTATAGAGAATATATGTTACGTTAGTATGCTTTGTACACTATAAATCTAAATAAAACATTAATTAACAATCGCGAATCGGTCGTTCGACTACGTATTCATCTTTTTCGTACTATAAGGTATCTGCGGAACAACAATCATTAGAGGGGGAAATAACTCCGTGAATTGACATGTCAATAGTCCGCGGTGAATTAATTCGTAATTTACTGAATCAACTAGAATTACTTGATTTAATGAGAATTACCTGAATTAACGAGAATTACCTGAATTAAAAGCGGATTACATTGAATTAAGTTGGATTACATTGAATTACTCTGAATTATTCTGAATCGAATGACTTATTCTGAATTATTTCAACCCAAGAATTGATGTGTCACTCAAATCTCGAGTTATTTCCCCCTCGCGAAGTTGTACAAGTTGGGAAACGGTGCCCTGACCCTGGAAGGTTGCGGATAGTCGTCCGTAGTTCTCGTTTTGTTTACCCTAATTTGTGTCACCTTGTGTCAGCCGCGGTCCTGCAAACCCTGGTCACGCTAATTCATCCACCCTAATTGCCTCAGTGCTAAAACCGCGTGGATGGCAGAAGCCAATTTTGTAATAATTTACCGGTGAAAATTATAGCCGATAATCGAGAAGAGGAGTCCAAGGGCGCGATCAATCACAGAAACAGACTGAAGTGAAATGAAACATCCTTTCCTACCTCTGAAGAAAATCAATTTCCGTGATGATTTTCATCCCACAAACTGCGAAACGTGTAACAAGAAATCCAATCTACTCCTTCGTCCAGTCGGAAAAGGCGTTTCTGGCCAAAGTATCCGTTGAAATACTCCAGAAATACCAAGCATTGCCATATTAAATTTTCAGTACTCCGGAAAAATTAACCACCCAATACCTTGCAGCCTGGGGTAGAACCGGAATCCGGAAAATGTCAAAATGCTGTGAAAATGGGGCGTCAGTAATGTGCCGTATCCTTTAGTTCTCAATTCGACACCATCCGTAGAGAGATAGGTGCGATTTTCCCTCGGGGGGTACCAAACAATCGGTCACACGCAGTCTGCTACAGGGTATCAATCGATATCAAAAAATGGAGAGAGAGAAATTCGTTTGACGTCGTTGTATCTGGCTCGCGCTGTGAACCATGACCTGCGGTCAGCAGTACGTGAGAATACTCGATTAAAAGCCCTACCCTCGTGCAGGAAACAATAAACTCGTCATAGAATATCTGACGCCCAACGATTATGGTATGGTAATGATTTTTGTTCGTCATAATTCTGTGCGATGATACAACAGAGAATGAACAGTCCGTCGGTATATCGAATTCCGCTCTTTGTGCCATTACTTTTTTTTTCACCGCACCCCCATTTAACTTCAGAAAGTACGCGTAATTTCATCCAACTACATCCTTTGACAGAGAGATAGAGTTATTTTCGTAGAAAGGTTCATTCCTGGGTTTCCTTTGTAAAATATACTGAAAGAAGCTTTTACCAGACAAAGAAGCTTCACCCGAATCATATACTTCGGTAGTTGAGAAACTGGGGGGTAAAGGCGTCATTAATAATTCCGATACCCAATACTTAACTCTGATTTATGTAAGACAAATTTCCTGCTCAGGATAAGAGAGACCTGTTGATTCCCTAGGAGAATTTCCTCCAGGTTAGGGTCTAGCCTGCGCTTACTCTACCGAAAGCATGTATTGCCGCCTAGTCACCGTGAAACACCCATCAAAAACGAGTCTGCATTTCTGTTCCAGTGCGACCCAGGAGCCGGAGTGGACCGGTTTTTCCACGCCCTGTACTCTCGACGGGATGCCTTGATGCCCCTTCTGCTCGGCACAGCGTGCTCTGAGGTCACGGAAACCCTGGCTAAAATAGTCCCTTATTGGAGCATCGCACAAGTTTCGTTTGGATCCACGGCCCCAGCCCTTTCTGACGCTACAGAATTTCCGCTCTTCAGCCGCACTGTCGCTCCTGATTCCAGTCATAACCCAGCAAGGATTGCCCTCATCAAGCACCTAGGATGGGACACTGTCACGGCACTTTCACAGAACGGTGACATGTACTCTCTGGTGAGTGAGCAAAATTTCAAAACAGAAAATGAATCATATTTCGTCATTGAATGGAAGATGATGATGAACAGCAGAAAAACCAGAGTGACAGGCTAGGTTCACTCAGTAATCATGTGATTAAGTTATCTCAACCGTTTTGAGCAAGCGAATATTCCCTTTCTTGTATGTTTTTCATTTGTTTGTTTGTTTCATTTTTTGTTTGAACGGGTCTTAAATTGCCTTTCTTCGAACTCTTTGGTATGAGCTGAAGCTTATGTAAGTTTTAAGAGTGTTCCTAAACCTGCAGCTTTACTCAACTGGATAAGTCAAACCGTTGACGAAACGCGGAGAGGTAAGGGTTTCACCCAAGGCTTACAAAAGCGTATTTCGAAGGCATCATGAAAGGGGGAGCCCAATCAGTTTAACTCGCCCCTTTGACGGCACAGCGAACTCTACCAATTTTGTCCCAGTGGACAAAAACAAGCAGTGATTGCATTTCGATCAGACACGATGTCCGAGGGTTTTTCGGGACACTGGTCACAAATCAAAGACCTGACCCAGGGGTTAACCGCTCGTCGATCCACCTGACTTCAAGACTTCACAAAGTTAACTGACTTCAGGTGAATTTTTCCGATTTCAAACAGCCTTGTAAGATCCATCATTTGGAAATCTGACTTCGGCTCCGTAATTTTTGGCCTCAAAAACCTGTGGATGGTCATTTCTTTGATAAGTTTTCCGTTCTTCTTGGTTTCAAATAGGTTAATATCTACTGTAGCACCGCGAAGAAGTCGTTTAGCCGATGTCGATGTACGAGGAAAATATTGTCTTCGTAATTTTGATTGCCTTGGTTATGAAATTGCCATTTAGTTGGAAACTGGGATCATACAGATTGACAGATCTGAACTTTTGAGATAATTGAACCACTTGACGAAAGTTCTTGCCACACGAACGAGGAAACTTTTGAGCTATCTTCAGTTACCCATACTTTTACTAAAGCTCCCGTCACCGGTAATCGACAGAGTGGAAATCCAAGCGTTTCGCAGGAAACCCAATCTGTAACTTTGAGAGATATTTTATTCAAAAAAAGGCAAACGTTCTACGATGTATCTAGACCACTTGCACCCAGCACTTAAGAGTGCAACGTCTCAAATCTCCTTTGGCGAACCAGGATCAAAAGGAAAATAATAGTGAAGGACTTCAGAAATGGTGGATACTTCGAAATTGACTAGACGTCGAGAGGAGTAATAATTCCAAGGATAAAATCGAACGAGTGTTATGAAATTACACGATGATAAATCTGAACCAGATTTGAGGTCTGGATGTGGGAGCATTCGAAGCACAAAGCTCTCAGCTACAAGGGAATTCCGCGTGTGTCGGATCGCCTTTTTCTCGCCCTATACCGACGAGAGTACCTATTCCGCCTTTCTTCGGGTTGGAAAAATAACCTAGTATATTTTCTTCACGTTTCAGGCAGTAAATGACTTGGTCACGGAGCTGGAACAAGCCAACATTACGTGCACAGCTACCATCACATTTGCAGCGAACGACTACAAGGACCAACTCCGCACTCTAAAGGTGAGACATTGTTTTCTTTCAACATCTTTGTTCCGGTGAAGGGCATGAAAATACATGAAACTGAAGCTAGCAGCGATACTTAGCCGCCAAAAGTGCTGAATTCAATTAAAATCAGATAATGAGGTCCAAGTATCAAAATTTTGTGGAATACTATGCAAAGCAAATACTTTCACAAAAATATAGACATGAATATCTACTTTGTCATTCTATTCAGGAGAAGCTTAGAATGTTTGGCTGCTAACTTAGGGCTCCTAGCTTCAGCTTCATTGAAAATACCCCTCTAGTACATCCTTTTCGACGAAGCAAAATTCTACGACTCACTCGGTGTGAGAGTGAATAGGGAAGAAGGTACGGAAATCGACCCCCACTGATCACTGAATATTCTAATCGTCGAATTGTAACCAAGAAAATAATATGGAGCAAATGAAACGACATTTTATGAAGTCTTGCACTCCGGAATTCATAGTCGAAGATTCTTATAATTAAAACTCGTCATTGTCAGATGAAATAATGATCACCACAGGCTACGAATCGTGGAGAAGAATAAATCTATGGAGCTTTTGTTTTTCTGCTTTTTCACTTTCTATCAACCCCTGTTTTTCGTCTCTTGAGCTCGATCATTGAATGCTGTTCTTTATGTCCCAGGGTCGGATTAGGTTTCGTGAAATGCTTGTATATAAATCAGTTCGAGCTTCCGCTGCCTTCGAGGGAGAATATTTGCTCCTCAATAAATCAACAAAAACCGAACATCCTGTATCATCATTTTGAGGTGAAAAAATAATTCTCTGCAGTGACAGAAACCAATTAGATGATTCGGTTACTTGATTTGGTTGATATTGACCCGATGCGAACCCGATACCTATCGGGGCGGCTAACCGAGGTTCAGGGGTTGCGCTTGTTTCAACAACGACCTTGACCTCAACCTCTGAATTCCGATGAGCCAGGATGAGCAGCTCTGACTACACGAGCCTCGACTTCGTCATGCAAGCAGGATATTCCGCCCCTGGCGTAGGGAAAACTAGTCAATTTGACTTGACTTCTCGGAGATATACGTATACGTACGGGCACCTCGTCAGGGTAATCAATGAAGTGATTATCATTCTTAACTGACGTTGTGTAAGAGGTAATCGTAATCGTGATCGTAATCGTAATCGTAAGCCAATTCGAACATTTAATCTGCAACGAAGGAATAATTATAAATTGTATTAATGATAAGATCGTAATTTTGGTCGAAATTGTTGGTTTGCATTAATGAAGGTTCTTTGACTGTGTTACAGGAATTGGATACGCGAATAATTATCGCCAGTTTCTCCCCTGTTCTGGCACCGCGAGTTTTTTGCGAGGTGAGTTAAGATCCGAGTTCAATCTTAAGGGTACATTCACTGATTCGGATTATGAAGTCCTCGGCGAGGGGGAAATCACTCCTTGAATTGACGTGTCAATAGTTCGGAATTGAAAGTGAATTACTTGAATTAACGAGAATTACCTGAATTAACCGAGAATTACTTGTATGGACGAGAATTACCTGAATTAACACTGAATTACATTGAATTAAGTTGAATTACATTGAATTACTCTGAATTACTCTGAATTGAATGAATTATTTTGAATTGAATGACTCATCCTGAATTGAATGAATTATTGTGACTTATGTCAACCCAAGAATTATGATGTGTCACTCAAATCTTGAATTATTTCCCCCTCGGTAGTGAGGCGTCAGAATCAGGCCCTGGTGAGGCCGGCCTCTCGGGCTCTGATTAGATTTGTTTATCAGGCCCTGGTCAAGCTTCCTGATCAAGCCCTGATTGTATTTTTTGATCTGTGTTTGCATTCTTTCGTGCTGATTGTCGTCAGTTCACATTTTTCATTTTTATCCATTGATTATAGAAACCTATCACGGCACAAAAATTCACAGTTCAAGGAGACATGAAACTGTACGTACAAACATTTTTTTCGAATCATTTTAGTTGACGATTCAGGGTGACACAAAGTCGCGAAGTTTTATCTGCATCGTTTGTGCAGTGCTCCAGTGGAGTTGTACCGTGTCCCCGTTGTACCTCTTCTTATGATCTCCCGAGTATGACCAAAGGATAACGAACCTAATGAAGATCCGAATTTCTGCATTTTTTGGTGAACATCCCAATTCCTGAATGATAATTTCTTCTAATCAGGGGAAACTGTTATAACTCGGAATGCTTTTTCGATTTTTGGTTATTAATCGGAAAATCTCCAACGTTTTTCATGGAACTTGAATCGAATCACAAAGCAGTCTTTCGCCGACACTAAACACCGGAAGTCATTTTTTCAAAAGAAGTAAATTTGTGGTAAACGTGGTGCGAAATTTTCAAAAACTGTGTTACATAATTATTCGTGTTCGGGATCCAATAATTACACAATATTGAAGCGTGCGTCTGTTAACATTTTATTTTTATATTCGATCACATTTTCATACGAAAAGTCAACATGTCATTAGCCGCTCGTGGGTGTGATGGGGTTTACTCCTCACTTCACAGTTGAATCAAATTTAATCAAATTTGATATATTAGCATTGAGCATTGAAAATGCTTCTATTTTGGGTGTGTTCAGAAAGTACAGGGGACAAATCGTGGATGTAACGTTTTAATTGTTGCAGTCGCGGAGTGGATAAATATGGTGGGCATGGGAAGTATGAAAGTTTCTTGTTTTAATATAAACAAGAGAACCGAATGTGGATTATGGTTAGTTATACCGTGATCGTGGTCGAAATGTCATCGAGTACGTCGCAAACTGACAATTATACCGCGATGGATGGAATGAATCCTAGTACTTCGAGAACTAAAAGACAAATGAGTAATAATTATAATTCTAAAAAATGACATGGATAAAATGTAAAAATGTTTAACAAATGATTATTATTATTATTATTGAAAATTGGGAACAATTAAAGCGTTTGTTTGAAAAAAGAACATAACGTAATTTTTCGTGAACAGTGAACGCTAGGGATTTTTTTGAACCTAAAACTCGCTAGGCTAGTGACAGCCGAGCGTATAGTATTTTAAAAAACATTTTCAATGCCTAAGATGCTTGCCCCACGGGTGAAACCTGTAGATTTTTTGTTTAGAATTTGATATAATTTATTGATTCATTGAATGTGGATCAATTAGATTTAGCTTCTCTGTTAGAATTAAACTGACATAAAAGTTTTCGGACTCTGAAACACCGGGAAGTCTGTTCCTGTTGATGAGTCACAGTTGCCGAGAACCTCTTCTTCGGTTTCCTCGACGAAGGTAGATTAAATTATTCAAAGACTTAACTTTTGATAAAAGTAATCCAAGGAAGATCTTATCAGGTAAAATAAATCACAACAAATAAGGTTTTATTATTTATTGTAAAGAAATGTCTATCACTTTACCAATCCTTTTTTTGAATGAATGAATCAAACAACTGCTCGTTGTTTATTTCCTCCGAGCTTCTCCACGTTCATTCCTCAATGTAAATGTGTTAGAATAAACCTAATAAAAAATAGATGTTCTGAAACCACCTTCAAACGTCGACCGTACAGCGGCCCTTGTTGCAATGTCCGTAGCAGCAGTCGTTGCTGTCGTAACACTGAAATCGTAATACAGAGAATCGTGAAACTACTGTTGATTAATCGGTAACGTGGTCATAGCTACGGTTTCTTCTGAGCTTCACACAATTTGTCCCGATCCAACCAAAAACCCCTGGAGAGGGTATACATTCGCCTCAATTGAATTAGCTGCAGAAAATATTCTACTTTACCACACAAGATTATCGTACACGGCATAATGGTGCACGTGGCATCATTTAACGCAAGTTTCTTATTCACACAGCGTTACTGTGCACGGAATTATTGTCGTACACGATCGATGGAATTCCCTTCTGCTTCTTGCAATATGTTAACTTTTTAGTTGTTACAAAACCAGAATCTCACTAAATGACCCGAATCAAAAATGTACACCATCTGTGTCGTTACTAACGATAAGAGTCATGCACGTTGTATGATTGGCTGTCCTTTATCATTCTAACCCTCAATGGCTGTCCCAACGACGAACGAATCTAGGTATATATCTATAATTGAAGTCATCCACCACCTAGTTTTGTGGTTTCGCACAAAATCATATTTTGTCTACGGATATGTCTCGGTATAAAGCTGTGCAAAACGAAGCCCGTGAACAATAACGCCGTGGAAAATAATCCTGTGTAGAATATTAATTCATTGTCAAGTGTGTACAAATGCAATAAATCTGAAGAACAGGGAACGAAAAGGAAAAAACGAGGGAAAAAAGACAAACGCCGGAGAAAAAGACAATTTGGAAATAAAAATTTTCACCTCACCTGCACGGAAAGTACGACTTTCGGCCCGCTGCGTGAACGGGAAGTCGTGCTTTCCGATGCAGGGGGTAGTGAAATAGTATATTGTGCACCAAGGGAGCAAAGGACGTTTTCGCTCCCGAGCGTGGAGTTGCCACCCGAGCCGAAGGCGAGGGATGGCATCCACCGAGGGAGTGAAAAGTCCGGCGACCGTGGTGCACACGATATTTTATTCCATACATGAACGGAGGCCGATTTCGCGGGCAGACCAGTGTTTACATTTAGGTTATGTGACGTACCGACCGAGCCGTACTGGTTGGTACGGCGGAGAAAACTAGGGAAGAAAGACTTTCAGGGAAGAAAGACTTTCAGGGAAGAAAGACTGGTCTTTCTTACCGACTAGGCTCCCAGCGGAAAGAAAGAGTTCCCGGTCGGTAAAGCCGCACTTCGCTCCCCCAAAATAGGTAGCGGAATCGGCCTTTCCGTTCATGTATGGAATAAAATAGTATACTACCCACGGGAGTGAAAAAGGCCATCCCAAACTGCGTTCTTGTCAATCTCACATGCAGTTTGGAATAGCCTACTTTCCCTCCCTAGGTGTGTAATATACTAATACACGGCGTAAAGGCATTACTCAAAATACACGACTCAGAGAAAAACTTTCTGGTTTCATGAGAAAAGGAATTGAATGATTTTTTCGAACACGTTGTGCATGATACCGTAGGGTAGAGTGGGGTCCCCTGTGACACATTTTTCTCATCTAGAATATCACCTTGTCTATCTACTTAACTCAGCATATCTCGGTATCCATTGTATGACTTGAATATTCAAGTACGTAAATCAAAGTCAATTAACAGGTAACTTTTGCTGTAATAATAAAAAATTACCAAATTCCAAGATAGTGAAAATGGCACAAGGTGCCCCATGCATGGGGTAGATAATTCGTCTGTCACCTGCCACTGTACGAAAATAGGGTAGAACTGACAAATTTCAGACTAGACATGATAGGTAAATATTGAGAAATTTTTGCCAGAAGCGGAAATCTGGATATGCGTAGTGGAACAGGGTGCCCCATGTCACAGGGGACCCCACTCACCCTACACAAGTTGATTGCGTCAGAGAATTAAGGATGAATTGTTGATTATAATCGAGGTATTAGACTCAGACAATGAACTCGATTTTTTGCGGTATGAATTTAGAAAAAATGAAACATTTTTACACCCCGATGAGTTTTTGCCGTTGGAATGTCGTGCACCGTACTTGTTTGCATTTGAGTGTCAGTAGATATAAAAGTTCAAATATTTACCGATTTTTTCGTATCCTTGATGCTGCATTTTGAACCGAAGCCCAGAGATAATCCGCAGCCGGCCAGAAGGACTAACAGAGCAGTATAGATTACTGCAAGGGTTAATTTTGCCATTGCTGCTGCGTCTTCGTCTAAATAGAAACAGACTTGCATAATACGGACGTTATTTCATTGACAGCATTTTAGCATGAGACGACGATGCGTCGATATCGAGCGATATACTTACTTGAAAAATAACGTTTAAAGTTACGGTTTATGGAGCTGCGAAACCGAACGGTGGACGACTCGAGCTAACTGACTTCCCTACTCATTTGCCGGTCAATTTATAGTACTGTGCGACGGCACAGGTGGCACCTCGAAATATCCCCACCAGCAGGGCGATTCAAGACGATTGGTCAGTTCCGTGTAGGGGAGACCGGGGTAATGTGGACAGCGGGGTAAAGTGACCATCTCGAATAATTTCTTGTTGAGCGATTCTAAGAAGGCAGTATTTACACCGCGGGTTTGTGCTGACGTACTTCACAAAATGAAATAGTTGAACCCTATGAAATATTCAATATTTCGGGAAAAATCAATCAATTTAGTTTCACGCCGTGTAGATTGATAATTTCCGTCAACTCAGATTTCGGATTATCGTGCCGTCAATGGCATGTTTTGACTAGGTTTATTTTTTTCTCGATTCCTTGAAACGTCTACTTAAAGGTACTATCAATTCTTTTTTTGTTAAACATAGTTTGCATCAAGTTTTCAATTAAATTGTTGTCGGGTTACCTGCGGGGTAATATGAACGGGGAAAAGTGGCCATGTACGCCACGAGCGCTGTTAGCCGCCGAGCGTCAACCTAACCTCACTTCGGGTGACATTTGAATCGCGACAGCGGTGTCGTGTTTCGAACATTTTCGATTCGAGTAGGTATCACAATTTTCACAGTCACGTGCTTTTATCAGACTTAGGGCAATACGTACAGATTTTGCAATGTTTTGACGTCATTTTCATCCTAATACGAATAAGGAATCCGTCATAATACGAATTTTCCCACTTGGCCCCATAAGCTTGATCACTTTACCCCAGCATCGGGGTAAAGTGATCAGTTTGCAGGTTAGGTTTATATCGATTATGACGCAAGCACATCGCAATAATATCGGGTTTGACCGTCATAATCGCTTACCTAAAGGTACAAACTACAAAATATATACGACATGATGAAGCTTTAGTCGATATTTTATGTTTTATGTCCGAATTAGTCTTAGGGTATCCACTTTGCCCCGGTCTCCCCTACACAAAGCAATACGAGGTAATCTCCGCAAGTCTGGCATCGACAATTCTATGCAACGTCGATAAGAAATGTTTTTATTTTCCCACGTTCGCACTTTAGTGTTATCGTTTTCGAAATTAATTTTTCATTTTAAGTGTTCATCGTGATTTGTTGAAACAGTTCTCATGAAAACCTGAAACTATTATATTCTTTTAGTAATATTAGTACCCCTTTTTAACTTCCGCAAGTCTGGCATCGACAATTCCAACGTCGATAGAAAATGTTTTTATTGTCTCACGTTCGCACTTTAATGTTATCGTTTTCGAAATTAATTTTTCATTTTAAGTGTTCATCGTGTATGTTGAAAGAGTTCTCATGAAAACCCGAGACTATTATATTCTTTTAGTAATATTAGTACCCCTTTTTAAGTGACTAAAAGTCACGTAAACCCCGATAACTAGGCCAGGATAATCCGGTTACATCCGGTCAGTACGGAATATTTCCTCCATCTTTTCTTAGCGTTTTAAACATTTTGAACATACAAAAATGCTCCAAAAATTACCGTAAAATCTGACGTCAATTCTGGAATTTTTGGTGATCTTTGGAGAATTTTCATAACGTCATAGCATGGCGTTTTGTTTGCCCATCATTAGACGGGTGCCAAAATGATCGGAATGAAAAATGGGATTTTTCCGAATTTTTTTAGATTGAGGAAAAAATCCAATTTTCTATAGGATAGAATAACCATAAAAAAAATTAACGGTTAGTCGAAAAAATCTGACAAAATTCAGGAGTGTTGTTTCAACATCAAATAATCATAGAGGAAAGCGTAAAGCGATTCAAAAATGGTAAGGGAAAATCATTGGTCGAGTTGAGATGGATAATAACCCGTATTCAGTTTATACGTGAGTCTGAACTTGCGTTCACTCCGGGCGAGACCGATCAACAACAACAATAATTTTGGTCGTACCTTAAAAACGAGTAGGTGCTCATCCGAGGGGTTAACCACTTCAAAATGTGGTGTCCCAAGCATTTCACATTTCACAACCATTCCATAGGCATTTCATGAGTATTTCATGGGTATTTCATGAGTATTTTATGGCATTCCATACGTATTTGTCGTTTTATTTTCAATGCATGACCACGTAATGGTAATAATACTTATAATATTTTATACATACGATAGAGGTTTATGGGCAATTCCATATCAAGTGATCAAGGCTTTTGGGACAAATTTTTCTGATCTTGACGACGATCTCAGAAAAAGTAGTTCACGATGACAAAAAAATACTCGCCAAAGCTTTTTTTTTTATTCTCAATATTTTCGAAGTTATGCAAGTACCTCTTCGTTTTGGCGCATTTTTTTTTTCAAAAAATCACAACTCCGGTTACGTTGGTCATAGGGAGATCAACTTGGGCTCATTTTCTTCGCAAAAGAATATAGTTTTTAGAAAAAAATAGGGCATTGGTATTTTCGATCGCTCCACATAAAATTGTCTGCATTTCCCGAAATAATTAGAGATTGCGGAAAAACGCATTTTTTTTTTTATCTGAAAAAAATCACAGACGTAGATATATGTATCCTCTCAGTGCTGTGTGATTTTCAGAGTGGGAGAGCCAGGCGTTTTTTTTTTTATGACCTAAAATGTGTATTGCGTTGATAAGTACCTTTTATCGTGTAATATTTTCGGCAGAATGTACATTTTCCCGAGACTTGATACCGACAATGGATAGGCGGTGTCCATTTTCCGAATACTTAAACTATACGGAATAACATAATCACATAATAAACGAAATGTCACTTTTTTTTCTTCCACCAAAAATTGATGTCCGAGGACTACCCAAAGATTTTACAAGAATAAGCTCGGGCTAGCACGCAAACTTCACTGAAATCTGTACTGCAATAGAAGAAAGGTTCGTTTTTCTCGATGGCCATCCCTTCAGAAAAGTATACCGCCTATTCTCCCTTCAGAGAATTGAAATCATTTCTTTCACACGATAGCAAGAGTCTGTTGTGCTCTCGGTATTGGTTTGCGGATTACGTATAGGTATATGCTGAGAAATGAATAAACCATTAGAATCATTTTCTGGACGGAAGCATAATTCTTCTTATAACCGTTGATATCATTTCTCTACAATCAATTTTTGTAACAATCCTAACGAAGTGCCTTATACATTCGCTGTCGGGAAAAAGTCGGGTTGAATACAAATTCTCAAACCATATACGGAGCACATGTTTGTACCTGGCAAATAGAGCATTTTTGCCATACCACCGAACCGATTTTTACGAAATTTGCACAGGATACTCTTTGTACCATCAAGATGTGCAAATTTCATTGTTTTCCGATCCGACTACCGGTTCAGAAACGGCGGTTGCTAACCTTGTCAATTTTGGAGACACAACAGCGAGCTTTGGAGTACGGTCTATTGGCTTCGGATTATAATTCTGTTAACTAGTATTGTACGCGAAAAACGATGACTTTTTGGTTAAAACGGGCTGGTTTCGTGTCGATATCGCTCTGAGTAACAAATCTCACATTTCATATTCTCCCACAACATTAACGATCCAAAGTTCAACGGGAAAAGTAGAGCAATTGCTTTTACTAACCAGATAGAAAATTGGCACAAATTTTGTTCATTAGTTTTTCCTAGTTTCCAGACTGCTTTACTCCATCGGAAACGCAATTCAAGCGCGAGTCTCTTGCTTTGAATATATAATGGATTTTGCACCTGCGTACGCCCATATTTGCTGACACCGTGTTTCACACCCTCCTAAATTATATCTCGGTATACACGACACAAGCTTGAACCGAGATACTAGAATCATGATTCCGACTGTGTCTACCTATATTCTCCTTGAATAATTACCCTCTCTTTACCAAACGATATCCCCCCCGACGTGTTTAGATCAACGGTTCAACCACCAGTCGGATTGAATTATTAGCTGTAAGGTAGAGCAACGTCGAGTCGATTAGGGCATCATCGACTCGACGAAATCTCTGCGTCAACAATTGTTGGAAAATTCTATTGTCAAACGGTGTAACGCAGATAGCTGTGAGAAAAATTGATCCAATATTACATCCACTAGACCAGCTGCTCTTGCACCAACCTTTGACGGTTTTCTATCGGATATCGCAGCTTTATATCAGAGCACAAAGAACCGTGGATAAATTGTGAGAGACGGGACACAATTCGGACACCCTTAAGCTCTTATTGAGGTTCATTCTCATGATACGGAGACCGCCTGGGGTTGTGTTCATTAACTCGGTTGTTCGATATATCTCGCATGACGGGCGTTATTGCATTCGATATTGCACCAAGACCTCACTGGACAATCAAGACGTGTGGGATATTCACTGTGTGCATCGCCTTGAACAAGAGCAGTAGGAGACCGAAGAAACGCACTTTCCATTGGACCAAGTCGGCACGTGGATTAGGGGATTTCGAATACGTCACATAAGATCCAAGCAATTATCATCCATCGGAAAAATACCTTTTTCGAGTTAACATTCTCTATTAATGTTTAGAGATAATTGGATTATTCGTTCACTGTAGATTCTTCTTCAGACTCTTTCACATTATGTAAGATTAGATCGATTTACGTAAAATATGAGTCTGAACCTAGAATGTCCAGGTAATGGAATTGAGGAGTTAAGAGCTGTGAGGATAGACTGAGGCCAACTTCAATATCCTGGTATTGGGATTCAATATTCGTGGAAGGTTACTTCGGTTTGTCTTACGGTTCATCGATTCCGATTTTATCTGTTCATTGAAATTTATGAAGTAAAGACTGTTTTATCTGAATTCCCATTAATGTATCAAATGATGTGCCACAGGAATCAGATTCTCGGAGTTTTTCCGAACAGCTCAGTGTCGATATTACCATATTTATAATGACATAGGTACACAGTGGACTCGCAGCGTGGCTGTCGATACAGTGAAAAACGGGCGAAAATGAGGTGAAATAATGGCCTGTCAATTTCAGTAGGAATGTAGCAAAACCGCAAGAGCAGATTGTACACGAGAATTACCGTCGCACTTTAAACAACGTCATTCAAGCGGTTTGTCGGTTCACGTCGTGTGAGCATGTTGCGAAAATCGTATAGAACAACTTCTACCGGATATAATATCCTGGGAGAGTCGTAATCCTGTGAAAGCTAAGCCCATTTCATTCCATTCCAACCCTTATGCTGACACAGTTTCGCAAGCAAATGGAACTCCTGATGTTTGACAATTGTCATTTTCGAGATTGAAGAGCCTTCATTTCCGTGTGGTTAGACGTTTATCAATTTTTCCAATCTCGTATAAACCCTCATCTCAAAGCGAAGCCCAACTCGAAAGTTATGCATCGACTCCCCTTTCCAAACAGCCCGTGTTTACTTCAATCTCTCATCGGATTATCGTATGATTATTTTCTACGGGCTATTGCAAAGCACGAAGTTGATTAATGTGCAGCGAAAGTTATCGTTACTACTGATTCAATTGTCCACTGTCCATGCCAAACTTTCTCGAATGCATTCCAAACTGCAGTTTCAGGAACAGCGGGCTGTAGACCCCTTCCGAAGCACACCGACGAACTTTACGTGATTAGTGTGGAAAATAGCGGATATCCATGGCTTAGATAGGAGACTGGATTTCATGCATATGTATAATCTCAGGATGGCTCAATGGCAGCCGTGTCCTCGAAAAATGTTATCGTGCGTGTATCGTATGGAACAGACCTATGCAAATATAATTATTTTGGAAAATGCTATGGATATTTCTGCAAAGTCAACATTTATACCCGCTCTGTGTTCATACATTCGAGAGTCTTACACAGGCGAAGCACATGTGTTGTCGGCAGCATGTGCTTTCGAATAAATCAGCAGGTTATAGCGGAGCATGTATCTATGCTTCTGACAGCGATTTCCTGTTCGATACGTGAAAGATCCGTCGCAATATTACATACTCAAAGCGGAGTAAATTCCGCAGTGCGTTGTATCAAACGGATTCGAAACGATGTGAGCATTACGGGACGAAAGAATTCCCTTGATAAGAGCCGCGACTATTAGAGGAATCGCTTTACAAATATTCTGCATTAAACTGAACATTTTCCACGCTCTTATCTCGGTTACAGGGAAACTCACACCACCCTAGCGACTATTATCAGCCCGTTTCAACTCCAGCAGGCGAACCACCACTTTGTGTAAAGCTCTGTGAAGATACAGCGCTTTAATTTTTGCATTTCGATGTAGCCGCGGAATCCACATTCGTAATTCTATTCATATTAGAATCTCGTCGCCCCTTCCATCACCAAGTATGTACATAGGAGTAGATGTCAGTAAACATCCGTCAGAGCACAACTTTCGAAACGTCAGCAATACTGCGGTTCAAGCGCTAATTACCTCTCAAGAAATCATAGCCGTCTTGTACACATTTCTTGGCGCCAAACCCACTGAAATATTGAGTTCAAAGGGCCTGTGAAGTTGACGACGAGGGAATAACCTAGCGTTGATTGTGTGCCCACTGCCCATACATCTCCCCCCAGTATATTCACGGTTCACCTTCAGCCCTCAAAAAGGAATTCCTTCTCGTACTATGCATAGTGAAAACGTGACCTAACTTTTTATATTCCTCTGCCTGACTTTGACCTCTGATTCAAGGCGTGGAAACTTGGGATGCACGGTGGTGACTACGCCTGGATCCTACCGGAAGACGCCGTAGACCTTTCTGGCGTGACGGGAGAGTGGTGGCACACCAGACCCGAGGATTGTTCATCGTCTGAACTAGCGTCGACTCTGGATGGCCTCGTCGTAGTCAAGAGCCACACTGTTGTTCTAGGTCCACAGAAGAGCGACGCCGGATGGGTAAGTGGATGGAATACGTCGACGATTGATATAATGATAAGAAAACATAAGGCTGAAATGCTTTGTTGTAGCAGATATTCCGCTTGTGCTGAAAATCGTCCTTATCCCATCTCTGATCCAAGATAAACATTTTTCATACGGAAGCTTGTCCGTTTACCGAGGGACGCACTTCTGTAATCAGTTTCTATAAGATTGGTTCAATCTTTCGAGACTTCTGCTGCTGAATGAGGCTGCTCAACTCCCTTATTCTCGTTTCATTAGTTCAGCTGTTTCGATTTCGTGGTTGTATCGTGATTGATCATCCCAGTCGAAGGAAGTACGAGGCAATAATCTCAGTCAAGGATGGTACAAGTGTCGATCCTTGCCCATGACTATTTAGTCCTATATTGCGGAAAACGGGTCGGACCGCCTCTCACCGGCCCTTGTTCTTGTCCTTAAGCGGAACGAAGAGCTTAGAGTAGTAGCTCCCTTAAGTCTTTCAATCGACCAAACTGGCTGCCGGAAATCGTTGGCGAGTTTGAGCCGAGCAAATAGTGGCGCTTTCGTAATAATTCACCATCGTATAATTCACTTTCACAGGTGGTAAAAATCTCAGAGCTGCCTGATGATTTCACTTGATTGAGTTTTTGCGGTAAAGCTTTTCCCGCGGGTTGGAATTTGAGCTTCATGGAGGTAACTCCGCTTCGTTATTCTCATTTGTGTGTGTGAAGGGTAATACATAATGTCATGACTCAATTATTACAACAAATTTAAGCTGCCATATGGGCTAAGCTTGAAATGTACGTTGAGAGAACTAACTATGTATGTGTCACCGATCAATACAGTGGGGTTAAATCTATTACGTAAATTCGAGGGATCGCGTGATAAACAGTTGACTAGAGTGGTACGGTGTAGATAACAGGGGTGTCAGTCAAAATTGATCAGATGAATCGCAATTTCTGATTCCAACAAATAATAAGAATTTATAGAGCAGAGTCCCGGCTCAGGCAATGATTCATAGCCAAGTCTCAGAAAATACTATGAGCAGCTACGAAGAAGCTACGAAGACTTCGAGGAAGAAATATCTGACCACAAAACGAATTACAAAGATAAAGTGAAATATCTGACCGAAAAAGGAATTGCTGAGATACACCACGAGGGCTTGGAACAGTATGCGGGTGAATTTTTTATTCCTCACAATTTCGAGAGATATCAGTATTTTGACAGAGGTAGACGACTGTTGCTCTTATATTTGAGCAGGGTGAAAGCAAATCTAATTGTCAAATTCTGTAATAACATGAGATACGCGGTTGAGTTTCTACCGAAAATCTTGCTTGATAGGAAACCTTGTTCGAGCGTAGGTACTTTGAGTGGAAATTATTCCGTAGATAAGCTGACGATGAATGAACGTAATTATTGGTATAGTCATTATCACAGAGACAGATGGAAAACCGTTCCAACAGCTGTGCAGGGTAGATCGTCTGGATCTGTTTAACGAGAGTTTGGATGAAAATTTTACACGTGCTCGGCTGGGAGAACGAAAGCTTTATTAGAATCGGCGATCTTACAGATAAGGCAGGCGCTTCATTTCCCTGATTAATTGGCCATTACATCAGGGCACTTGTGCATTCAGATCTCTACTACTAATTATGTGCATTAGTGCGGGGGTAGTTTGTATAGATTTATCAAAGTGTCGATTCTTCGCTTATAGAAGAGACCTGAATTTCCTCTCGAAAGATATTTCACATGTCTATCGAATTCAGGAAAGTGCCTGTAACCGAATAACAAGATAATGCTCGCCTTTCCCACGCCTCAATTTTTTTTCGGAATCGACGCGTCTGAAACTAAAAGCTTCAAACCGAATCTATTATGTGTCTGGTTCGTAGCTCGGCGTGATTTCTTTTCGGATTCTCCTCGAAATGGTTGTGATCAATTTTTCATATCTATTATCGATTATCAGTTTTAGTTTTGAGCCGGGTTACGAAATCGAATTCTATCCTCGAGAATGTAATCTCTCTGTTGGATGAGAATTCTTATTTTGAAACGCGTTGGCGTAATTTGATGGATTTTTCCGGAGCGTAGAATCAAAACCTTGTTTGCTCTAGGAAAATTGTGAAAAAATGTGTTGAAGCTACCTCTGCATCAATTGATCGAATAGAATCACAGATCCTCCGTTGCACTTGCAGGCTCTCTGATTAAAGCTGATATTCAGTTGATTTCCGTACCCATCTATTACCCGTATCTCTTCGACCCTTGCGCTCTTTTTCCATCCATACATTTATCTCTCTATCGCTGACTAATAAATCACGAGTAGATCCTCTATACACCCACGCCTTTCCATTCAACCTTCTACCGCCTACTGGAAAACGAATGCTTCGAAACCATTCACGGCTTTTCTCAAGATTCAACTCGAGCCCCTACGTAGAGGGGAGGAATACACCTCTCACATCCAGAGTTCAAAGTACAACGATATCGTACAATTCTAAAATCCTGTCATACCGAAGACCAGAATAGTAGAATTTGAAAATTTGACTTTTCCTCTGAACACACGAATAAGTAAAATCAACTGTACCTCTACCAGCGTTTCGAAACTGAATTACACATCGTCACCGCGAGGAGATTGAGCAACCGTTGTCATCGGTCAGCTGCACTCGATATTGGCAATATCTGTTTTGTCTTTGGCTCGATTCATGAGGCATGTAATTCAAGATATTGCGATACCCAGTCCATTCAGCCGACCGCAGTTTGTGTATTCTGTTTGTGGCTGGTTCGTATCTAACTTCTCGTGGTCCAGATAGATACGTTCATCGGAAAGGGACACAACGAATGTCCCAGTGAAACTTTTTCCATGGAACCCTCCCGAGGATATTCCTTTTTTTTCCCTCAACGTTCGACGGGCTCAGATTCGGGCGGATTAAGTCGAATTTAATTTTTGAAGGATACACCCTTCTCGTGTTATATATCCATTACGTTGAAAAAATGGAAAATTTCGTTCTACTCTGGGAAAGGCCTTTTAGCTAAAATATTTCAGGCTCAGATAACCCGCAGCCTAAAGCTCACCGTTCCGTCAAGTACCATAGCACAAATTCCTCGTGGCTTTGGTAAGCTTTCTTTTTTTTTCATTTTTTTACCGCCAGCACAATCGACATCGTGAAAATGAAAACGTTCTGCAATAATTACCGTACCACTTCGTTTCACGTGTAGACATACGAACGTATGCGTCGATTGGAGGGAGCTTCCGTTTTAATTACAAGGCATTCAACCGTAAATGCGTATATACGCGTGTAATCAAGCCCTGGCTTTTCGTATATCGTTGCAGACAACCGCCGAGTTTACCTCCGAGCTTGCAGCCAAAGGCGTGACCTTGTCGAGATACGCTGCGCAGACCTTTGACGCTGTTTGGGCCATGGCTCTGGCTCTCTCCAATGCTGAAAATTATCTGAACGATCGGAACATGAGCATGACCGAATACACGCATGCGAGAAGAGATCTGGCCGATGTCATTCTGCACCAGCTCAATCAACTCAAGTTCATGGGAGTCTCGGTAAGTGTGAATTCATCACTGGCTTTTGCCACCTCCACTATTTTAGGTACAGCACTTAGTTGGAAGTCACATAACCCTATCAGAGGCTTCCTTGTCGCAGGGTTACCTCAAGTTTTCTGTAAATACTGCCAGAAACTGTACTTTGAACCAACCGCCAGTACCTGAAATCAATGTCTTGATCTGTCTACGAACCAAGCCAACCTCGGCTTGTCCTTCTGATACCTTCTCAATCATGTGAAATCGCCATCGTGCTAAAATCCGGAAGCCGGACCCCATCTAAAATCAAACCCCATCATCATCTCATCTGTGAGTTTCCTTTCTTGCGAACTCTGGGTTCTCGCGTTCCCCGTCGATCAACCGCAGCCTCCGAAGCCCTCGAGCCACGAATTCCATCAGCTCCATCCCGTGATACATCTGAAGCTCTAAGACCCAGTGTATTAAGTTTTCACTCCTATAAATGTCACAGCGAACGCTCTAATGAGCATAAATTTACCTCCGACGTAAAGGGGATGATCTAGGATTGAACGAAAAGCCACTAATAACGCTTAGGGGTAGTAGAGGTTGAATATTCGTTGGGTAGGGGATGTCACAAAACTGTTGAGCTCTTATCCATCTCACTTAGGAACGGACCACAGGTCTGATACAATGTCACGTTTATACAGATAGATGCGAACCCGCGAGCAATAGAGGGTTACCGTTAAGGTGACACGAGTCGGGTGTAAGGGCCGAGGGGTTGGGGAAGACGGTGCCAGATGGGCATACCGTAGGATTTAGGCAAGACGGTTCGGTAACAACAACCCGCGACTTCAGCCCGCTTACGTATTTCCCAGTTTCTAATCTAAAATCTTCTATTTCGACGACAAGAGACGAAAGACGTCGAGGAACCATGAGGGCCGAGATTAACATATTCCCCACTTGCGTTTTACTCCCGTTCGAGAAGTTCTATCAGCAACGCGATGTTCGCCCGATCGGGAAAATAACGTACAGAGTTGGTTAGAGACCTTGTTTCATTTTCCGTAGGGTGCAGGAAATGGGCTCTTTTTTGCTACAGAGGAAACTTTCATTGTGAGAATGGTACCCCAATATTTTCTCCAAGATGAAGCTTGTTGTCATCAGAAATAAGCCAGGAATCAATACATCGGGTGTTCAGCGTACTCACGACAAGATATTTCAGACTTGAATCATGACCACCCTTATCTCTTGAATTTTATCACAGCGGATTTAAGGGTTGAATCATGGCACCGAATTTCTCAGATTCTCACTGACCTTGAGAAGAAAAAAAGTTCAGTTCGCAAATTTCCTGTATTGCGATGCAGATTCGTGTCGTCCTTATTAGAACGTCCTTATTTTATTTAAGCTCAGTTGAGTCTTGATTTTCTTTCTATGGTCCCACTTTTTGATCTGCTTTTCTCGGACACACGATGAGTACTAATCGACTTGACCGCGTGCGGAAAGGCTTTTTTCGAGGAAAACGATCGTCAATAAAAAGATAAGTGTTCAATTCAGTGAAATAATATGAGATCGAAAATAAGCTCAGTTTTTCGACCGTGAAGGGCGCGTGCGTCAGCGTATGCTCGAACGAACACCTCTAAAATAGCGAGGGAGATGGGGCATTATGGTTTAACGGGATGGGATAGGATGTGTATATTTGTTACGACTGGTCCGAAATTCCACGCTCCAGTTCACTTTTCAGTTCGTTGGTCATACCGCGGCTCATATCACCATCACGAACCAAAAACGAGAGGGAGAACTAAATTCTGTTAATTATATCTTGACTAGATGACAGTTGGTGTCTCTGAATTTGGATTTATTTTTCAGGGCCCGGTATCCTTCAAGGGGGCTGACCGCATCGGGATCTCAGCATTCTACCAAATGCACGGTGAGTACCTCCTTCGTCCATAGAATATCATTTCGCACTTTAATATCTGCCCACAGAAACGACCCTCTCTCCGATTGTATATTATGCAAATAAATTCGGGTGACGTAAAAATACGACCAACGAAGAGAGTTTTCAACTTTTTTTTTTCAATCCCTCAGGGTAAGGTACTTTTTTTCTAGTTCCACGAAAAACTCCATGGAATAACGTGATTCCAATTTTTCATAGTCAAGGCAAAGAACAATAAAATATTAATTGCAGAAACAACTCAAACGTCGCAGAAGAAACCCGGTCAAAGGATCTGCTCAAAATATCTGTTTGTTTCAATTTTTCAAACGGATTTGAAGCTTTTATAGCTGCTTTTCGAATCCTTCGACGATTCAATCGATATGAGACACTGACCCCGCGGTCAAATATCGTTCTGTTCGAGAACGTCGAGTTGGACCTCAATCAGCGACAAAATTTCGGGGTGATACTCACAGATTAGCGAGACGGTCGACGTCAAACGTTATCAACCAGCATTACGAGCGACCAAATCCGTAGAAGAATTTTTTATCGTTCGACAATCCCACCCTAATTCTGCGCGTTATTTTTGCGTACGACGCGAGCTTGGTGATGGTGAACCTCCATGGATTTGTTTGATTTTTAACTCGAATTTGTGGCGGTTAGTAAATTCTTCGAATCCCTGACGCGTGATCAAACAGCTGGAGCACCATAAAATAAAAGTGCTTAGTGGAGAGATTTAGTGAACCAAAACGATAATCCCATGTTTCATTGTCAGCTTACTCGCTGTGCGGAGTAGCACAAAGGGGTTTCCATCGGACAGGGCTTCGTTAGTTACTAGTTACACCAGTTTCCAGTTCGTAGTTTCTATAGTAGTTGTCAATTTCAACTGTCACAGTAAATTCAACTGCAGACTTGTCGGACATCCTGCCGAGACTGAGAACGTTGAATTAATTCCAAGCGATTTAAAATTACCGGTCCGAAACATTGGAATTATATAACGGATTCGGAGAAAATTCTCGCCAGAATTATTATCATTATTGTAAACAAAATGTGGTCCAAACCGATACAGTCTTCCGGTACGAAGGTACAAATTCTGCTTAAATGTCAATCATGCCCAATCGGCATAATGAGGTTTCATCAAATTACAGACCCGGACTGTGTCGTGGACTGTCGCATCTGTTTCTGCCAAGGTGACATGATAAATTTCGACTTGAATTATTATTATTATTATTATTATTATTATTATTATTATTATTGACGTGCTCATACCAGGCATGAAAACGCGTCATACCTTCCAAGGCTCAGTTGGCAATCATCTTTTAAAGCCCCGATGTCTTTTTTACAGAGACATAAATATCTCACTTCATGTCCAGAATCTCCATTCCATTTGAAACTTCTTCCTGCATTTTTAACTAGAATAACGTAGGACTTTTGGCCACAGACCATATTGCTTTTCGGAATCAAAATTAGCGCACATTGCTACGGCCAAAAGCTTTGATCCTGATATCATGGAACCGTCCAACCGCGAACAAGGCCCCAATGAAGCTGCTTTTCGACCCTTCGGACCTTCCTTGCCAGCTGCTCACTGACTGGTATTTGATGTTATTGGGAAACTATTCGAATCATAACCGGATTCGCACATGAAATAATTTCCCAGTTCGCATCGAGGGGCAGGGCAAGCACGTACAAACGCTGATCGTCGTTTCAAGTTCGAAAGAATTACGTTGAACCCCTGCGTACGTGGATTTTATCAACCGTACCAATGTGAGGGGTTAGCTTTTGATCTTGCCAACGCTGTTAAATTACAGATCGAAGGACTTTTATTCTGAATACAGATCGTCGAAATAATTGAACAAGACTAGAATTACAAATTGCAGGGTATTTTTCTACGGACTTAAGTTATAATCATCGCTGTTCGTATTTATTTCTTTGTTTCAGATTTTCCGTCCGACAGGAAATTATAGAGATAATTATGAAAACGTTTTGGCTGACTCGTATCAATTTTTTGTGTAACTTGAAACGCGGAGCATTTAATAATGGCGGTATTTTCAGTCTTGGGAAAGCTTTGTGAGTAAACTCAAAAAGTATAACGAGGTAAACTTTAGCCTCTTATAATCATGTCTCCCGTGGAATATATACGCAGTCAAAGGAGTAAAATTTCCCGGATATTGGGGGCCTCCAGAAGTAATAATTTCGAGCTTATTAAGACTAAAGATGAAGGCGAGCGATCGTGAGACGGTGGATGAAATCGTCCGTATTAAAATATCCGGGCGGGTTTAGAACGAGAATAATTAGCTGCAATTAAAGCTGAGATAACAAAGACTTCTATGACAAATGTCAAACTCAGAAGGAAATCATTATCTCCTCTCAGTTCGAACGAGTATTACACCAGAATATCCGCCTTTGCGAGGAAACTAGAATTGATATCTGAAAGATGAAAAGAAATTTTAAAGTCAGACCCTCCTGAACTTTCATCTTCTTGAATACCAAAGTTTATCTCGCCCACCTTGAACCCTATACCTTGAAACACGCATTTCTTCAATGGGAGGGTAGAAAAGACAGGCTCGAGGAAAATAGATGTAAAATGTGGCTGGGCTTAGCTCCGATGTATTTATCATCTTCTTTATGTAAAAACGAAGAAATCCTACGGTTCTTCACGCTGAACCGTCGCTGAGATCTGTGAACACACTTTTTCCGGTGATTTCCACACATGCTCATATCAATAATTATCGAGCAGGCTTCGGAAAACTCGGATGCGTTTGTTGAAAGTATACCGAAAGTCTAGAGCTTGTACCTGCGTGACTGAGTACCTAATTGATATTCTAATCCACATATTGGTTGTGCAATCTACGTGAATCGAGATTCAGAGTGGTTGGTTGTGTGGGACGACTTCGGAAGTTACCCTAAGTTCAGCGTAGGAGCAAGCAATTCTAACTTCCAGTAGACCAAGTATAACGTCTTCAACCCCGCCGACAGTGCTGTTCTCTGAACTTTAAACGGTCTCCGCTTCCATAAATGCAAATATACTCAAACGTCGTAGACGTATAGCAAGGAGAATGATTCGGATCCAGCGCAGGCTAGGAGACGGAGTGATTAATAATTAGTGATTTGAGTTATGTGACTCAGACGAGGCTCAGACAACGAACCTTGAATTCTATCGTCGTTGTATGTGCTCAGAAACTACAGAAAGCCGCATAAATTGTTGGTGAGGAACTACCTGCATACAGCTCCTAAATAATAGTCAACATGAATAATACACATGGAACATTGCACGAAGATAACATCGTAGCTTCGTTGTGTGGGCGGGGGAATTCTTATCTGTTTCACCATTTTGAGTACTTCATAGCTAGTACTTTTCGTAATTGGCTGAACTGAGAAACAACCCGATTAAATCACGAATTTATGCAACACCTGCTTGGGAAGTTTGGTTTAGCGTGCGGGAAGTAACTTGTTTCCGAACAGCGAAAGAAAATAAAAATTGGCGCATGTGCACATCGTGAACCATCTACTTTTAGTTCTATTCCTTTTTTCGCGCATGCGCACTACGGATGAATGGAATATCACTCACACCTATGCTCCTATTTCAGGCGCGTGGAATATGAAGCTATGAAGAAGGTACCAGTAGGTAATTGTGAGGCATCTCTTATATTGCAAATTATGATTACGACATGGTTCAAAGCAGTTCTGTGAACCAAGAATTTTTCACGAGAAATGCGAACCCACCAGCCCCCACCTTCCGTATGTTTCCAACTTGACGAAGAAGCTCGAGCATATATCTCATTTCATTCGACCCATTCGACAAAAGTTCGCACAATAGACGCTCTTTCTTCATTCAATTAATTTTAGATGCTTCTTTGCAGTCGATAACTATTATTCATTTGGTAGAACAACGTCTCTCTATTGACCTTTCGCTCTGCTTTTCTGAGCCCTGAATATCGGAAAAGACCTTTTAGATAGCTATCTATTTTTCAATACCGTCTGATTGATTTTTCCTTTCACATCCACCATCTTCAAACTTTAACAATTTACGATTACCTATCGTCGTCGTTGAAATTCGACTTCGAAAAGGAAGTTCGATCTTTTCATTACTTTGCGTCTGATTTCACTGGCTAATTGAAAGTCCTTAAGATTCTGAGACTTTCCTATTCCACACCTGGGTGCAATGGTTAAATTCTAACGAAAATCGGCTCATACCTTGTAGATTAGGATACCTAACTGATAGTTTTACAAACTGTCACGAATTTATCGCACGAATAATCATGAGAGAGATGAAAGTCATTCCCGAGGTCATTCCGTAATGTAATCAATGCCTCGTCGATGCATCCTGGATGACTGAAAAAATGTATTTTCGGTAATTTTGTGCGCTTTTGTGCTCCGCCCATATTAATACCTCGCACGGTAGAGACGAAAGCCGTCAAGGAACGTGTCAAGGAAAACCGGGCAGATTAAACTTCCTTCGTGCGATTATAAAAGTGACGTCTAATGTACAGGATTTGCCCGAGAATCTACTGAATTTATTGCCGTCAAGGGCGAGGTCAAGGGTGAAGCCTTGGATGAAATGGGCTTTACGTGAACTCCGAAATTCACACCATGTCCTGTGGAAAGTTGCTGCCCTATTTGATAGGTACTCCTCTCGCATACCCGATGTTGGTAATAACTAGTATAATTATGAAATATGATACCTATGGTCAATCAAAACTCGTAGACTTGGCCTGGTACCAATTTACCGTGACCAAACTTCTGAACGGAGTCGAGTACTCTCTGCGTTACCAAATTACCTTTTCGACAACGTCGTGAAAGTATGTACTTTAAACAGGGATAAGCTTCTAGATCCAATTGTACGCGAGACTTGTTAATCTACTGAACCAGTTTAGCTGTTAGAGAAATTTCGCAGTATCCGGGGTTGCTTGGTATGAGTGAATTTAATCTGAATCGATTTCATTCATTGTTTCGTTATCTTGGTTCGTGAATATGTCTTATTGTGATTGATATTTATTCTTCTTTATTCTCGTCAATTTCGTTACCTCAGTCCGCGGTCCATTGCAGACAGTAACACACGGCTTTGGCGAAGTTGAAGTTGAAGAGCGATCAATCAATAAATGGAACGGAGATTCTTCTCTATTCGAGAACATGATTCAACTTTCACAACCTACCGTTTCTAACATTCCGTTTTTTTTGCTAATTTTTGTTTTAAGGTAAAGAAAGAAAGTAAAATACGTAACAGAAGTAAGTACCTCGTCAGGCGGATAACTTTTACTCTGTCCAATCCACCGGATCCGCTTTGAGTCTGGCAAACATCGATCAAAAGTTCTATGTAATCAAAATAATCCAATATAATTGAAGAAACGTACCGGAGTTAAAGAGTCGCAAAAATTTCATCAACCCCACGTACAACAAATACTGCAACCCTACACATATTGGTAAATTGATCGTATTGAAATTCGCCTACGTTTTCAGGGTAGAGAAGAACTCCGTAATCCTAAACGGATCCCAATTTCAATTTCAATTTTTAAAATCCTCCGGATAAAAAACAAGCTCCTAACCGGATTTCGAGTTCATAGTTCAATCTCACTTTTCAACGGCTTTAGATAAAACCCTGACTCTTTATCAGTTCGTCATACCTAATCTTCATCGAATCAAATGTGTCCAATCAATTTTCATTTACTTTCCATCTATATCCGCATCCACCGATCGTGTTTCCAGAACAAAAAGGTTCGATTTGATTATACGTGTCAAATTTCAATCGACATTATTAGTGATAAAACGTCAGAATGAAATTAAAGCTTTCAATCAGATAACCAATTAGGTGCGTTCCCTGTGGGCGTTGCTGAATCACCAAACTATGTACAGGTAATGAAGAGATCAGGGTAGATATTTCACCCTGAATTTCACCCTCGACCAGACATGGTGTAAAGCTCTCTCCGAGTGCTCAGAGGAGAAGATACGCGACTGGTCAGACTGGCTGAGCGGGGCTTATCCACTAGAATACCTAGGCCTTTCTTTGATTAAATTGAACTTAATCTGCTACTGAATTTTTACCATCCTTTTTCCATTACTCGCTCTAATCCGATGGGTTAAACACTCGTGAAATCCGACGAAGCTACACCCCTTTGTCAATCCGGTGAGATCTCTTCAGATCTCTGAAATGAAATGAAATATCTTGAAATCTTTTCAAGCATTTTGCATCCTTCCAAAATCTTGAAACGTTTCAAGTCTAGAGGAATCACGATTCCCAACATGACCCGAAAAATTAAACGAAGTTAAAGACACGTGTTTTTGATATCCACCGGATTTTTTAATTCAATAGCCTTAATTATTCTCCGTAAACTGTTCACTGCCCTATTGTTTCATGCTCCAGATTTTCAGGAATTTTTATTTCTCAAGCCCATGAGATGAGTACAAACAACCCAACCTTCAGTTTCATTGAATTTAGCTCTCAAGTGATAATGAAACCTCCAAGCGAAGGGGAAAGAAGTTGAAGCCTTTGTTCTACATGCTTATGCTCCGAAATCATCATCCCGCAATTAGATAATTCGGAAAATTGAAATTGGATATTAGAGATGCTATTCATCTTCGCTTATCTAGAGAGATCACTGTCGTCGTTGAACTTTTTGTCAACTTGTGCGCAAAATGAACTCGCTTTGATATTACAATGACTTATTATTTTATAGGGCTGTACGGAGAATGGTACCGCGCAGTTTTCGATTTCTCTTCTGCTTCGTCTCGTCGTACAGAGAAATTCAATAATTACCACCTAAAATAATTTGAAACTTTGATTCCTAAGAAATTGGTCTTATCTTTTGTTTTTCAGTGCCGAAGTTTTATTATTTGATCATTCGAGGTAGATAATTTATTGCCAAATAGAATCAAAACGCCTGGGCTTTTCCTTGGTTCGTATTAAAATCAATGCATCACCTTCGCCGCTGAGCAAACCCTGCGGGTACCAGGAGCTTTGAGGCTTGAGAGAAAACCGAAGCGGGATACAATATCCGGTATAATGCGAGCACGGTAAATTTATATTTAATGCAAATGTGTAAATCCGTTTATGCTCAGCCTTTCGGTATTTCTCTTTCACGTATTTATCGTCAGTTTCCCGAATCGCTAGCAACTTTGAAAGTACCATGAACATTTATTTCAATAAATGACAGCCGTTCGTTACAATTTTTTTTTTCAACGGAGCTGAAGCTTATCGTCCGTTGCATTATGGGCTTCATAAAAAAGAAAACTTTTGCTATTGTGGAACGATAAAAATCGACATTTGTGGCGGCGGTGAAATGTGGCATCCCACTACTTATGGCATGAGCAATATAAGGTCAGCCCAGTCTTGCATATCGTCAAATGTATAAATAACCATTCAATTTTTTACCCAGATGTATTTCCCGTCATTCGATCACGTCTAGAACACGAAATTCTGATCAAAATTGTCGGTTTAAACTTCTGAATACTATTATTATTATTATTATTTGCTTGATTTCGAAACTTAGTGGGATTGAAATAGTTTTTATTGAAAAAATTCACCATCAAGTCGTCGAATTCTCGTTTCGCAGTGAAAAATATGATTCATAGTTGTTAAAATCGAGACTCTGACAGGCTTTTTACATTTTATTGACCAATTCTACAGTTGGTCCATTTCCACAAAGCTTCGATGATCACGAATTCAGCTAACCACAAACTCGTGCAAAAAATCACACGCGCAGAGCGAATTCGATAAAAGCACGTTTTTTCGTTTAGCATTGTAGAGGAGAGTCTCTGCGGGCTTCGATCGTGAGGGAAGCGTCTTCTTCACTTGCTCTCATCGTATGAAACACAACTTACCATTAAAGTCATGAATTTTTATTGGAAATCGACGCCAGTCTACAACTTTTGGAGCATTGAAATGCTTCCATTTTGGGTGTCTTCGGAAAGTACAGGAGACAAATCGTGGATGTAACGTTTTAATTGTTGAAGTCGCGGAGTGGATAAATATGGTGGGCATGGGAAGTATGAAAGTTTCTTGTTTTAATATAAACAAGAGAACCGAATGTGGATTATGGTTAGTTATACCGTGATTGTGGTCGAAAAGCCATCGAGTAGTTCGCAAACTGACAATTATACCGCGATGGATGGAATGAATCCTAGTACTTCGAGAACTAAAAGACAAATGAGTATTGATAATTCTAAAAAATGACATGGATAAAATGTAAAAATGTTTAACAAATAATTATTATTATTATTGAAAATTGGCAACAATTAAAGCGTTTGATTGAAAAAAGAACATACCGTAATTTTTCGTGAACAGTGAACGCTAGGGATTTGAACCTAAAACTCGCTAGGCTAGTGACAGCCGAGTGTATAGTAATTTAAAAAACATTTTCAATGCCTAAGATTCTTGCCCCACGGGTGAAACCTGTAGATTTTTTGTTTAGAATTTGATATAATTTATTGATTCATTGAATTTGGATGAATTAGATTTAGCTTCTCTGTTATGTAGAATTTAACTGACATAAAAGTTTTCGGACTCTGAAACACCGGGGAGTCTGTTCCTGTTGATGAGTCACAGCTGCCGAGAACCTCTTCTTCGGTTTTCTCGAAGAAAGAAGATTAACTTATTCAAAGACTTAACTTTTGATAAAAGTAATCCAAGGAAGATCTTATCAGTTAAAATAAATCACAATAAATAAGGTTTTATCATTTATTGTAAAGAAACGTCTATCACTTCACCAATCCTTTTTTTTTGAATGAATGAATCAAAGAACTGCCCGTTGTTTATTTCCTCCGAGCTTCTCCACATTCATTCCTCAATGTACATGTGTTACAATAAACCTTATAAAAAATAGATGTTCTGAAACCACCTTCACCACTCACAGCGCTTCTTGATGCACCTTCCTATACCGCAGCACTGTTCGTAGCCACACTGAAATCGTAATAAAGAGAATCGTGAAAGTACTGTTGATTAATCGGTAACGTGGTCATAGCTACGGTTTCTTCCGAGCTTCACACAATTTGTCCCGATCCCGATCAGTTGAATTAGCTTCAGAAAATATTCTACTTTACCACACAAGATTATCATACACGGCATAATGGTGCACGTGGCATCATTTAACGCAAGTTTCTTATTCACACAGCGTTACTGTGCACGGAATTATTGTCGTACACGATCGATGGAATTCCCTTCTGCTTCTTGCAATATGTTAACTTTTTAGTTGTTACAAAACCAGAATCTCACTAAATGACCCGAATCAAAAATGTACACCATCTGTGTCGTTACTAACGATAAGAGTCATGCACGTTGTATAATTGGCTGTCCTTTATCATTCTAATCCTCAATGGCTGTCCCAACGACGAACGAATCTATATATCTATAATCGATGTCATCCACTACCTAGTTTTGTGGTTTCGCACAAAATCGTATTTTGTCTACGGATATCTCTCGGTATAAAGCTGTCCAAAACGAAGCCCGTGAACAATAACGCCGTGGAAAATAATCCTGTGTAGAATATTTATTATTCATTGTCAAGTGTGTGCAAATGCAATAAAACTAAAGAACAGGGAAAGAAAAGGAAAAAAGACAAACACCAGAGAAAAAGACAATGATTGACTTGGAAAAAAATTATACACGGCGTAAAGGTATTACGCAAAATACACGACTCATAGACAAAATTTCTGGTTTCATGAGAAAAGGAATTGAATGATTTTTTCGAACACGTTGTGCATGATACGGTAGGGTAGAGTGGGGTCCCCTGTGACACATTTTTCTCACCTAGAATATCACCTTGTTTATCTACTCAACTCAGCATATCTCGGTATCCATTGTATGACTTGAATATTCAAGTACGTAAATCAAATTCAATTAACAGGTAACTTTTGCTGTAATAATAAAAAATTACCGAATTCCAAGATAGTGAAAATGACACAAGGTGCCCCATGCATGGGGTAGATAATTCGTCTGTCACCTGCCAATGTACGAAAATAGGGTAGAACTGACAAATTTCAGACTAGACATGATAGGTAAATATTGAGAAATTTTTGCCAGAAGCGGAAATCTGGATATGCGTAGTGGAACAGGGTGCCCCATGTCACAGGGGACCCCACTCACCCTAAACAAGTTGATTGCGTTAGAGAATTAAGGATGAATTGTTGATTATAATCAAGGTATTAGACTCAGACAATGACCTCGATTTTTTGCGGTATGAATTTAGAAAAAAATGAAACATTTTTACACCCCGATGAGTTTTTCCCGTTGGAATGTCGTGCACCGTACTTGTTTGCATTTGAGTGTCAGTAGATATAAAAGTTCAAATATTTACCGGTGATTTCCTATCATTGATGCATGCTTCACCGGCGCCGGCCAGAAGGACTAACAGAACAGTATAGATTACTGCAAGAATTAATTTTGCCATTGCTGCTGCGTCTTCGTCTAAAATAGAAACAGACTTCCATAATACGGACGTTATTGACGATATGATATGAGACGACGATGCGTCGATATCGAGCGATATACTTACTTGAAAAATAACGTTTAAAGTTACGGTTTATGGAGCTGCGAAACCGAACGGTGGACGACTCGAGCTAACTGACTTCCCTACTCATTTCGCGGTCAATTTATAGTACTGTGCGACGGCACAAGTGGCACCTCGAAATATCCCCACCAGCAGGGCGATTCAAGACGATTGGTCAGTTCCGTGTACACAAAGCAATACGAGGTAATCTCCGCAAGTCTGGAATCGACAATTCCAACGTCGATAAGAAATGTTTTTATTGTCTCACGTTCGCACTTTAGTGTTATCGTTTTCGAAATTTATTTTCTATTTTAAGTGTTCATCGTGATCTGTTGAAACAGTTCTCATAAAAACCTGAGACTATTATATTCTTTTAGTAATATTAGTACCCCTCTTTAACTTCCGCAAGTCTGGCATCGACAATTCCAACGTCGATAAAAAATGTTTTTATTGTCTCACGTTCGCACTTTAGTGTTATCGTTTTCGAAATTTATTTTCTATTTTAAGTGTTCGTCGTGATTTGTTGAAACAGTTCTCATAAAAACCTGAGACTATTATAT
>JAFFZH010015182.1:43549-94412 GCA_018420115.1 Euura saliciscinereae | reverse complement strand
CAGTTCTCATAAAAACCTGAGACTATTATATTCTTTTAGTAATATTAGTACCCATTTTTAACTTCCGCAAGTCTGGCATCGACAATTCCAACGTCGATAAGAAAGGTTTTCATTGTCTCACGTTCGCACTTTAGTGTTATCGTTTTCGAAATTTATTTCCTATTTTAAGTGTTCATCGTGATTTGTTGAAACAGTTCTCATAAAAACCTGAGACTATTATATTCTTTTAGTAATATTAGTACCCCTTTTTAACTTCCGCAAGTCTGGCATCGACAATTCCAACGTCAATAAAAAATGTTTTTATTTTCTCACGTTCGCACTTTAGTGTTATCGTTTTCGAGATTCATTTTTCATTTTAAGTGTTCATCGTGATTTGTTTAAACAGTTCTCATGCAAACCTGAGACTATTATATTCTTTTAGTAATATTAGTACCCCTTTTTAACTGACTAAAAGTCACGTAAACCCCGATAACTAGGCCAGGATAGTCCGGTTACATCCGGTCAGTACGGAATTTTTCCTCTATCTTTTCTTAGCGTTTTAAACATTTTGAACAAATGAAACGCAATGTTGCAACGTTACGAAAATGCTCCAAAAATTAGCATAAAATCTGACGTCAATTCTGGAATTTTTAGTGAGCTTTGGAGAATTTTCACAACGTCACAGCATGGCGTTTTGTTTGCCCATCATTAGGAATGAAAAATGAGACCAATTATAATTTTGGTCGTACCTTAAAAACGAGTAGGTGCTTATCCGAGGGGGTAACCACTCCAAAATGTGGTGTCCCAAGCATTTCACATTTCACAACGATTTCATAGGCATTTCATGAGTATTTCATGGGTATTTCATGAGTATTTTGTGGCATTCCCAGGGATCATACAGCGACCCCGATCGCCAAATTTAGGGAAAAAGGGGGATTACATGGATCAAAATAGGGACCTTTTAGGGGACTCCTTCAAACTAAAATTAACAACGAATTATGCGCAATAAACCGCAGTAATTTACAAACATTAATATTGTAATAAATTGCACCCTGTATATTGTAGGGATAATTCAGTATTATAGATACCAAATTTTAAAGTTTTGGTTTTTTTGCCTACGCTATCAATTATTTCACTTTCCCTCTTATGGATATGATCTTGCCGCAACTTATCCAGATCTTGTCTGTCGCGTTTTTCTTTGTCGCGTAGTGTTTCCAAACTTTTATGCATTTCCTGAACGATTGCCGTTTTATTCAGATCTTTTTGTTTCACGGCTTCACTCAAAGCTTTTTTAATTTCATTTTGCATCGTGTCAGAAATTTTTGCAGAGCTTCTGTAAGACTCTTCAGCAGTTTTTAACTTACTTTATAATTTTGCAATATTTTTGTTCTCCTTATCCACGCTTTCTAATACAGCCTGCTCTTTGGCAAGGCGTTGTGCTTCTTGTTCCTTTTTTTCGAATCCTCTCTTACAATGCGCTGCTTTTCTTCCAGAAACGAGTTTACACGAGCGATGCGCATTTTGCGCTAGTTTCAGAAGATCTGACGACCTTGTGGACTTGTCTATCATATGGTTCAAGCCCATCGGAAATATATAGCTTACAATTAGATCGATATCTTTGGGTTCGAGATTTTTATCGTACCGAGGAAAACACGATAGTGTCTGATGACACCACCGGTGGCGCATGTAGTCTGTGGAAAAAAAAACCACCGCGGTTCTAGGCCCACTGCAGCGAATTAATGACTCTTGAGAATCCAAAGTTTTCAATTCTTTTTTTTTTTCTAACCAGCTACAAGGAAATAGGGTGCTTTTAGGGGGTTATGTCGTAATTAGGGGACTTTTAGGGGACTAAAATAAAAAGGGGACTTTTAGGGAATTAGGGGAATCACTATGATCCCTGCATTCCATAAGTATTTGTCGTTTTATTTTCAATGCACCACCACGTAATTGTAATAATACTTATAATATTTTATACATACGACAGAGGTTTATATAAAAACTTATATTATATTTAAGAGAGTCTATTTGTCACCTTTTGTACGATATACGTAATTAGTTTTACCAACAAAACAACTTTTGGGCCCATGCCAACTGACGGTTTTGACCCAAGACCTCAAAACGATGCGTCTAAACGTGGAATAAAAAAATGGATAAAAAATCAAAACACGAGTTTGATACTGAAAATTATTCATTATCTGGTAATGAATAAACTGCCGAATTTATAGAAAATTGGAGTCAATATTTCAACCATTCGTCTGCTTTGGAACTTCAACTTGTGTCGAGGATGGATAACATTTGTAACTTTTGGAAACAGTTATTACCAGGCATCGAAAAAATTCTGCGAATATAACCGCGGAAGACCATTCATACAATATTAAGTGAGAATATATGTGTTTCCAGCTTTTTCCATTCATATAATTTCTTCTTTTTTCTGAGGTTTCAGGCCACACATTGAGAAGAATAGCGATCTACACACCAACTAATGGAAGTCTAACGATGACATGTGCTGGATGTGCCACACCGCAATGGCCAGGTGAACACCCACCAGCAGCTCGTCGCGTTTGCCGGTAAGAAAGTAAAATGAATTTGTAACACAAGTTGAAGGTTTCCATGTGTACACAAGTGTGAAAGATTGATTAGTCGGAAACTTGGGTAGAATGGAAATGGAATGGTTTTAAATAATCGAAATGTTTAATGTAATCTTGAATACACCAACCACAGTCAAATCAGAGGATGATGGAAATGATCAATCCCAAGAAATCCTGTTCAACGTTTCCACGACATGATTTATCGTAGGGGAGACCGGGGCTAGTTGTCACACTTTTTACTCTCAGATTTTTAGAATTTTTCCAAATTTTTTTTTCGCAAATCTTGAGATGGGGTATTGTAGATGCATCCTTTGCGCACCTACGGAAAATTTTTGGTTATTCTAAAGCAAGTCTGAGTAGGTTTTTTCGAATTTTCAAAAAAATTCGCGGAGTGTGACAACTTGCCCCGAGGCGGGGTAAGTTGTCACAGACCCCGGGGTAAGTTGTCCCGAGTATTTTAAATGGCGAAAACGGGTTTCATTGTATTGTCCCCTGGAAACCACGAAACAGTCAATCTAGACTCCGAACACCCCACAAACCATGCGAAATCCCACCCAGACTCCGAGAATCTTGAGAAAGTTGACCTCAACTCAAAAAACCATGGTCAAGTCGAAATGAGGTGAGTTTTTACACGTGACAACTTGCCCCAATAATTTTGTGACAACCTGCCCCAACCCGCTGTTTTGTTTAAAAATTTGCACATCTTGCTAACCCGCCATTCATATATCAACAATATGTACATCAAATGAAAGCGTTAAGAATAACCTTTCCGAATATCGTGTCGCGAAATTTCTCAAGGCAGTCTATAAAATGAGAAAAAACATATTAGAAGATGGAACATAATTACTTTTCAGGTCCGATTTCAGTTTATCGATCACTGCAAGGCCGAATATGATGCGATTTTCAATTGAACGACATTAGTTTGTTTCAAACATCGAACTACAACTTTGATCTATAGCGTGGTTTGATCTGTTATCTAGCGGTGGAGATATGGACACTGTGACAACTAACCCGTGTGACAACTAGCCCCGGTCTCCCCTACTGATCAGAAAGTGAAATTCATATTTTTTGTCGAATGAAGGTTCCAAACAACATTCGGTTCGATTGTCACCCATGCCGGACTTGTCCTAATACTCAGTAATCAGTCATCTGGTCTGTTTTCAGTCTGAGGGTAGTGACAGTCACCCCAGGAGCATTCTTGGCTGTCGCGTGCCTGGCCAGCGTCGGAGCCACCCTCGCCCTAGCCGTCCTTGCCTTCAACCTTCATTTCCGAAAGCACAAGTAAGCTTTACAGCACAACGAAACAAACGATCGTTACTAAATATTAAGATTCGATGGCCATACTAGTTTTCTCGTAGCCTGCGACCGATGATTGATATTCTTCTCTCTTTTTTGTCTTTCAACAGAAGCATAAAACTGTCGAGTCCAAAGTTGAACAACATAGCAGCCGTCGGTTGTGCACTGGTATATGGTGCGGTGATACTTTTGGGTCTGGACGACGCTACTCTGTCCAACAGCGATGCATACTTTCCGATAGTCTGTACGGTGAGTTTCGTGAAAGAATATTTTCACAATAATGCTTTCGACCCGTGACCCGGATGAAACTGTGCCAGAAAATGAACAAGCGACGGATTTTAAAAAGTTCACAAAGTGTACAAAAGATACGTACGGCACAAAAGGGTCACCTCTCGTGAAAATAATTACTTTTCTCTTTGTTTGGAATTAAAATGCAATTTTCTGTATGGATATTTTCAAACGAGTTTAAAAAGAAACAGAAAAAACGCCTGAGGCCACTTTCATACGGAACAGTGAGGTTTATTTTTCACTCAATGCTATCAACGTCGCTCGTATTATTTCCGCGCCGTTTTTGTTGGAAAATTTAAATCAATAACCCGGAGCAGGTAATCGATCTCCGTAACATAATCGTCGGTCCAACAAAAAAAACGTATATTTTTAATATCAATTTATCCAGGCCAGGGTCTACCTTTTGTCGGCTGGATTCTCTCTCGCTTTTGGCTCTATGTTCACCAAGACCTACAGAGTACACAGGATATTTACGAGGAGTAGAAGCGGGGTGGTTAAGAACAAGGTAATACAAAAACAAAGAACCCGAAAATTCCCATCAGAGGCTGGGCAGGATATAAAAACGTGTAATTCGTTCCAGCTGTTGCAAGATACCCAGCTCATAAGCCTGATTTTCGTACTCCTGCTGATTGATGGTCTCGTGGTAACCTTGTGGGTGACCTTAGACCCCATGCAAAGACACCTCCGCAATCTCACCCTAGACATCAGCTCCCAGGACCGAGGGGTCGTATATCAGCCCCAGGTGAGACGCCGAGTGTTATCAATACAGTCGCTATCAGGCGGGGCGGGCGGACCTGTTGTGAAACAATTATTGGGTAACGGGTGTAATTAACCTGAGGGATATTCTCTCTTGCTCAGGTTGAGGTCTGCAGGTCCCAGCACACGAATGGGTGGCTCGGGGCGCTCTACGCCTACAAGGGGCTACTACTTATCGTCGGAGTTTACATGGCCTGGGAAACGAGGTCGGTATATGACTATATGAGAACATATAAGATCATACATTACAGGACTCCCAAGGAGACGCGGTAACAAACCGTCATTTTGCCACCAGGCTTCGGCTTTATGGAGCACATGCCTCGTCCCGTAACCATAATTAACCGTTTCGTGTACATCAGTCCTTACCACGCTCTGAGAATAATAATTGCCAATTGTTCTGGTTTTTTGAATAAAACCATTTTTCAGACACGTGAAAATTCCGGCGCTCAACGACTCCCAATATATCGGGATGAGCGTCTACTCCGTGGTGATTACCTCGGTGATCGTCGTCGTTCTGGCTAATCTAATGTCGGATCGAGCAACGCTGGCTTTTGTCACGATCACGGCTCTGATCCTTGCCTCGACAACTTCGACCCTGGCTCTTCTCTTTTTGCCGCAATTGGCTAATATATTGGCCGGCGAAAGGGCGGACCCGGTGGTCCAGAGCTTGGGACTCAAGATCGAATGCAATACGAGGCGATTCGTCACGGATGACAAAAGGTTCGAACAGTTCAAGGCTTTTTGACGGTTTCAATTTCCTCTTCATCACCAATTCAATCTGTGGTCTGATTATTCGTCAAAATCCCTCATACATGACACAGATTCTCATATGAAATTACAATTCAACGGAATTCTGTAGTGTCTCGGAATTATTTCACAGTTGAACAATAAAATATAATTCATGAAAAGATGAAACGGCCTACTGAAACGGTTTCATTTTGGGCCGGAAGTAATATATTCCGTGGGGTAGAAAATGAAAACCGTACGAGGACCTTCGTATCTCGTCGCACAATACTCTATAAGCAGATTCAGCGTATAATTTTTACCCCAGGGAGTTGCAGTATCGAGTCGAGGTCCAGAACCGGGTGTATCGTAAGGAAATGGCTCAGCTAGAACTGGAATTGGCGAGATTGGAAAAACAGCTCGGAGAAGATCCCCCTGGCCCATCACAAGCGTCCTCCAACGCATCGATACCGCAAAGGAATCCAAGTATCGGGGGAGGACTTCCTCTCTTACTGCTCAGTGTTCTGCCCCCGGTGATACCCAGGGCGAGTTGGCCCTCCGCTGACCCATCCGGTAAGAGCACCTCGTTTATTTTATACGCTGCGAAAGGTCCATGATATAAGAAGCGACGGGCATTATCCCCCATTCCTGCCGTTTGAAGTCGAATTTACATTTTCTCCAGCTCACTGAAGCGTTACGGGTGATCGGAATTTCAATGTTCTTCACCCCGACCGCAATAGACGGCGAATGCACAGACGTCTGATGCAAGATCAAAGCCGATTCAAGCGAGAACGATCTAATTTTGCAAATCGTTTTACGACTTTTCCGTTATTGTGGAAGAACGGCAAATACCGTGTATTATCTTATTTATCTGAATGCTGCAAGGAAATCTTTCGTCTATTTTCATTATTGTTTGAAATCGCGAGCAGCGGAACAAAGAATAAAGAAAAATGGGTTTGTCGCTCTGGTGTGTTTAGAAAATATGCCACCGATCGATTTGTCCAGGTTTTATTCCTGCGAGGATAAGCTCTGTGTATTTCCCTAGAGATTTTACCAGAGTGAGTATAGGTAGAATGAAAAATAGGACATCAACAATATTACTTGCATTCTTTAAAACTTGAGATTCGTATACCATGGATCTTTTGAAACCCATTTCGTAAAGTACAATAATTATAATATCGCTGTCATTTCCATCGTTCAGGTACCTCTAAAAGGTGAACAATTTCGTATTACTGCACGTCTAGTCCTCGATATATTGTTATAAAAAATTATAGATAAACGAACATCATAGTTTCGTTCATAGCTAACCGTGTTAATCCTAGCTACTTTCTTTCAACCTCGCTTTCGAACTTGTCGACATCAAAGATAACACACACGTGTACATACGTTCCAGACACGCAGATAAATAGACCTCCTACCTCTTCCAAAATGTAAATAATACACTTTTTTAATTGACATTCGCAAGTTGACCGAGTTCCAACTTGCATAGCAAATGCACGCCTCAGCTGACCCCTAGATGACCCCTGAGAAGGTACATCCTGTAAGATTCTACTGTGTTTTGAAAAAAAAAACCATGTTCGCCTGATTCCCTATATTCCTCGGAAAGCAACTATGTACACGTCCTCCGTGAACGTAGGCATGCGCCGCGGAACCGTAGCCTTTAGCAGCCAACCTCACCTGGAGGATGGACCGCGAAGGAGCCTGGCGGACATCTACAAGCTCCATCAACGCAGGGAAACGGAGGGACCAAACAGACTCGGGGTTTTCCACAGACTCTTCAGCCTCTTCGGCAGTAGACCGAACAGCCGCAAGACATCAACCGCCTCATTCACGGGTGAGCCGACGCTCATAGAGCATTAAAATCCCATTAATTGCTGGAAAAGTACCCAGCTACGACACACTAGCTTTGACTGATCGCAGGCCATTAAGCGTCTGCGAGTTATCTCTCAAGGACACGCACAACACAAAACCGCGATCTCATGAGACTTGATACTGCTCGAATGAACTTTAATCGTTAGCACTGAGTCTGACTAGTGTAAATTACTCTCCACAATGCCACCGTGAACATGCTTCAGGAGTAGCTTCGGCATTGCGCGTCCACATGGGTTACATCGCGGGGTTGGTTCCCGGGACGAAAGCCGCCTCGACTTGTCAAGTGGACACGCAAGGCACGCGGCCACCGCATCCTCGCTGCGGTTCCGGACCGATCATCAGCATCACGAGTGACGAAGACCGTAGATTGAGCCTCGGTCTTCAGCGGAAGGAGTGCAGCGAGCCCAGGGTGAACTTCACGCTTCCTCCACGTGGGTATCGCATTCGAGGTGCAGAACCGGTATACGAGAACTACGAACTAATCGGAATCTTTGACCCGTAGATCCGAGCACGAGTCAGTCCTCATCGCGCGAGAAGATTCGGGGATCCCCCCGTTTTCCGCATCGCATTGTTCCGGCAAATAGTCTGGACGCGATATCGGCGTTGGGGCTGAATCAGCCGCACAGGTGGCGCTCCATGGAAGTGGCCACGACGACCCCGAAACCGACCCAGATACCCCGAGGGGCTTCCCTCAGCCCGAATTGTGACGTTTGGGCAACCTCTGAAGTCGGAATACCTCTTAGCGAATTAGCAAACAGTGCGAGAGGCAGGAAACCGCCGGAAACACTTGCGCTAACTATACCCGCGGTTTCCGACGCGAGTCCGGATAGTTGGCTGGGCAGTGATTTACGAATGTTGTTCAAAGAGAACAGTCCGGGGGTTTGTGCAAACGATTTCTGTCCGGAAATCGAGCGGGCCGGTGCCGAGGTGGCGAATAATACGACCCTGGCGTTAGTCGTGTCCGACGACATGGTTAACGGCAAGGGCGGGTCTACCGACCCGGTGAACGACGCAATTTCTGACCAGAACACTGAGACGGAGGCAGTCGAGTGTACTTCTGGCCCTCAGAGCCCTAAAATTATTCTCAAAACATCCCTCACACGAAATATGGACTCTGGTCAATCCCCGGCGATTGAGGGCATGGATCAGCGGCGATCGTCCGCGAAAATCGGTAACGGTAACGAGGCACCATCACCTAGACACTAATCGATGTGTTCCTTATGTTCGTCGTGTGCCAATTAGGTCCCGCAGAAATATATTAAAGGAAAAGAAGTAGTTTTCAATTGTAGAAATTGTCAATGGTGATGAGTGCAAAATTGATGCATGAAAGATTTTTCGGCTAATAGAAGGTGGGCAAAGTAGCCAAAGAATTCGCAGGTATCAAATTCCACACTGTTTGAAAAATGTAATCATACAAAGTGTCTCAGTAGGGTCCAGAGGTCCACTGATATTTGTGTTAGTTCTATGTCCATATATAACACAAATTTGTATCAACATGTAGTTTTGACATTTTTTTTTCATTCAATAATACAGCAAAAAATGTTGAAATTGACATAAAATTTTCGGTGGACCTGTTTTTAAACACTTTATTTCTAACAGTGGAGTACAAAAGTACCAGCGAATTCAGGAGACAGAGACAGTCATATGGTATAGATAGAAAACTGTTGCTGTTTTTTTTTTCAATTATTTGAGGGGTCAATGGGAAATGTAATTCGTTTCCTCTTCATTACTCCGAGTGTAAGGGATTCTCTTTTGAGTGTACGTTTTGTGTATAAGTGATTACTGAGAAGTCTAACTGAAGATTATTAAATGTGGAAGAGTAGAAAAAAAATACTATTCCTTAACTCCATAGGCCCTTTTACTCCATTAGATGTGCGTTAAAGAGGTTTGAGTAATTGAAAGAAATAGGATGCTCCATCAATTTTGGTAAAAATAAATTCTGCGGGTCCAGAGCCAAAGTGTTCAGAGGTCCCTCTCTAGTACCTGCACTGGCGTGACACCACGTGGTCCCTCTCTATATGTAATATACATAATAAATATGTATAGATAATTTGAATAAAGAAATATATATATAATTATATTGACAAAATACAAATGAAAATGATAAAGTATACATACGTATGAGATACATATTTTCGTGCCATTTCCTATATAATTGTATAGACACGCCAGTGGTTCCTTAAATATTTTTTTTTTCTTTTTTTTCCTATGGGAGGATGTTATGTAACTAAATACGTATTTCGTACTTACATAAGTGTCTCGATGTGTCAATCAATGATCAATCCTTAAATACTAAGCAATAAAGAGCATTGTCTGTGCAATAATCGTAAGAAAATAAATGATGAATATATATTATATTATATTATATTATATGATATATGATTGAGTCCTTCCTCCTTCTTCTATATTTTTCTATTCACCTATATATTTTCCCTCAACGAAGGGAAATTGTTTAGTTGTAAGAATACTTATTTGATCTCTGATCAGCGGTAGGAAAAAATATTCGTCAAATTTTGTCATTTGATTTGTTCCAAGTTATTTCATTTTATATCCTGTGATTCGTTTGACATACAAAAACTCTAACAATACGACAATTATCTGAACAGGTGATTGTACATTCATTATTTTCTACGTTCTTCAATTAATAACGAAATATGATAAATTGGAATAAATCTTTCTTTACTCAAAGACAAAATTACTCGATGACATCATTTTCATCCGACCCCAAATCAGTCAAAATTCATTCAATCTCATTGTCCTGTTTTATCACGCGAGCTTTCGAACTCCAAAAGACTCCTATGATCACATCTTTTCACGCGTGACGTACCTGCGGTAGATAAGACAGCAAAATTAAGTACCGCTGAGTTACCGACTGTCGGTAATGTACCTAGTAGTGAGTCTACCAGTCGATGATCAAACCGCGACATCAATATAGGCTTATAGTTACGTCGGACAGTGCTGCCACCATACAGAGGCTATTCAGTCCCTCATCAAGTCTTAAGCACAAGTGTGCCGTGCGGGAGGAGTGATGAAATATCGAAACGTAAAAAATGTGATATAACCGGACTCAATTCATCAATTTTGAGTTAAAATGTTGTCCTCATTTAGTAATCTTACTCGCAGACACCTGCGTAATGCGATAAACTGTTCGAAACCGTGCGTAAGAAAATATGCGGTGAGTTAACCTCAACCTAACCCAACTTAACTCTGTTTTTTCTCCGTCGGTAAAGAAAACCCACGTTCTCACACACAGATTATGATTTCAGAACCAGGCAGTTGCTTTGGAAATACCAATTACAGAAAAAATGACACCGAAAGAACCAACGACAATAATAAAATGTAAACACGAAGCGCTGAATTTTTATGCCGGTCAGAAATACGACAAATTTCATGCGCTACCACTCGCTTCCAAGGGATGGCGCCACCTGAAATCCTTCGGCGACTATTTCATTCTATACCCTGATGGCGGGAACGTATGTAGCATTCAAATAAAATCAAATATTCTCGATCGTGATAATCGTAATTCGCTCTCCTCGCTGTCGATTCGTTAATTATAAAATGATATTCCCTACAGCAAGACGAGTTGTTCTCCGCCACAGATATAACGAGTTTCGAACAGTCTAATATGAACAGAAAATTGATCGAGAACTTGAAGGCAAACGATCTGATTAAACCTTCGAAAATTCAGAGCATAGCAATTCCCGTGTTATTATCCGGAAAGAACGCTATCATCGCCGCAGAAACCGGGTGCGGAAAGACGTTGGCGTACCTGCTCCCTCTTCTCGAGCAAATAATCAGATGGAAAGGCATGGCGAAAAGGGGTTTCAACAAACCTTTGGGTCTGATTATAAGTCCGAGCAGAGATTTGACCGAGCAGCTTGGAGTTGGTAGTTTTTATATCATTGTTCATGAATACGAAATGTCGGTGATTCAAGACGTAATCTGACGATCTTCTTGCAGTGTGTCGCAAAAAGAGTCGCCCGAGACTTGGATATCAATATACGAGTGATTGTTGGCGGGCATACCAAACGACTCATGATGAACCCGACTGTGGATGAGGTAGATTTGTTGATTGGTAGCTTCGGAGCTGTTAGCAAATTGACTACCACTCGTATCTACAACATGGAATTCATTCGACACGTTGTTCTAGAAGAGGCGGACACCCTGCTCGACGATAGCTTCACCGAGAAACTGAGACACTTTTTGAAAAAAATTAAAGTTAGTGTCAATTCACGCGTGTCATAGATTTATGTGCTTTGTATGTTCAATCATAATGATTTTATTCAGTTCAGCTTCGCCGGTCCTGAAGACTTAGACAACGAGTTTCCCAGAAGCGCTCAGATGACGCTAGTCTCGGCAACGATGCCAACATATCTTCCTGAGGTGATGGAGGAAATCATAAATGTAAGATTTTTACTGATTGATTGATTGATTGATCGATTGGTTACTGTATTTCGAGAGGGAAATAACTCGCTGAATTTACGTGTCAATGGTCACTGAAATAATTCATGTGAATTAATGAGAAATCACTGAATGAAGAGAGAATTACCCGAATTAGTTTGTTTGAACAGAAAAAAAAAGAAATTCATTGAAACTTTCAGATATTTACTTGAATCAAAGTGAATTATCGATAATTCATGGCAAAATTAATTAAATTGATTAGATTGAACAATCGAGTTGAATTACGTTAAATTCAGTTGAACGAAGTTGAAATTGAATTGAAGTTGAATTGAGTTGAATGAAGTTGAAATTGAGTCTATTCGAGTTGAGGTGAGTCGAAATGAGTCAAATTGAGTCGCGTTACGTTGAATTCAGTTGAACGAAGTTGAGATTGAATTAAGTTGGATTAAGTTGAGTTAATTTGAGTTGAATGAAGTTGAGATTGAATTGAACTGAAGTTGAGATTGAATTGAACGAAGTTGAAATTGAATTGAGGTTGAATTGAGTTGAATGAAGTTGAAATTGAGTCTATTTGAGTTGAGTTGAGTCGAAATGAGTCAAATTGAGTCGCGTTACGTTAAATTCAGTTGAATAAAGTTTAAATTAAATTGAATAGAAGTCGATTGAAGTTGAAATTGAGTCGGATCAAGTTGAATTGAGTCAAATTATTTTGAGTTAAGTTGAAATTGAATTGAATCGAAGTTGAATAAAGTTGAAATTGAGCCGATTTGAGTTGACTCAACTTCAATTGAGTCGAAATTGAGTTGAATTAAGAAAAATTAATATGAAATCAAAGAATTACGTTGCATCAAATGAATTATTTTCACCCTCACAATTAATCTGTCACTCAAATCATGAGTCATTTACTCTTATTCACCCTTGCTATAAGTACTAGAATTTGATAACGACACCAATTTGATTTGCTTTCACAGACAGATTCTCTCGTACGTTTGACGACGGACAATCTGCACAGAATAATGCCATCGGTACCGCAAAAATTCATTCGACTATCTCGGTCATCGAGGGCTGGTGAAATTTTGAAAATAGCTAAATCAAGCGTGGCGAAAAAGCATCAGACAATTATTTTCTGCAACACCATCAAAGCCTGCGAATGGTTGTATCTATTCTTGTCGGAAATGGGAATAAACTGCTGCTGCATCCACGGCGATGTAAACGCCGAATTACGGGCGGATAAATTCGTAGATTTTCAGGATGGAAAATACAACGTCTTGGCCACTACGGACGCTTGTTCAAGAGGACTGGACACCATCAATGTCAGACACGTTGTTAATTACGACTTCCCGCTATACACCGCCGATTACATCCACAGGTACTTTGACAACGCGTTATTCGATCCTTGTGTTACGAGACTCTCGTTATAGTCTTAAACGTTTGTTCACAGATGTGGAAGAACCGGAAGACTGGGAAGCCGTGAGAAATGTTACGTAACGAATTTTGTCAGCAGCGACAGGGACGTCGAACTTGTACAAAAAATGGAAAACTCTATAAGGAATTCGGAGGTGTTGCCAAACGTTAATGGAAACATAACAAAAGTTATAAACAACAAGGTCGAAAGGAACATCAAACGCACCCAAGGCTTGTTGGACGCGATGTGAAGAGGTGGAACACGTAACAAAAACGACACTTACTCCAATGTATGTACAGTAAACAAAACACAATAAAATATTCATTGTTACAAGCGACTCCTAGACTATTGACAATCTTATCCTAGTCATGTTCCTCGTTGTTTCACCGTTAAATCTCTTGATCTTGCGCAAGATCGTGCATCCGTGATGAAAAACAAGGTGCCGGAAAGTCTCGTAAAGAATGATTTCAGTTGCCCGGTAGTAGGTAACGAGCGTTAACTACGAGAGGAAGAAGTTTCATTTCGCAATGTACACCTTAGAGCGAAAGCAAACCGAGTATATCATTGCGATACCCTGCATGGTGTTCAAACTTTCTACGTTGCAACAATGGAACTGATTCGCTTCCCTTAGAAACAACGTGAAACATAACGTGAATCAACAAACGACAATCGTGTTCCGAATTTTAGCGAAACTTTTGTACAGAGATTCAAAATCATTGAAATTTGATCCAATTCGCAAGAACAGGGTGGCTACTCGTCTGGAAAAACGGGGAATATCAGGGAATTCGTCGTTTGGTCAGGGGATTCCGTAAAATTCACGGATTTTAAAAACCTGACCATGATTAGAAATGTGAAACAACACGATCAAGATGAATATATATTATCATTTGTATAGGTGATTACAATTTTTAGTGGTTTTGGCTCGAATCGTCCATCAAAATATCAGGGAAAAGTGATGATATCAGTCAGGGAAATTCTGTGAGCGGAATCGAGGCTGAAATTTTTTCATGTAATTTTCTACGTATTTAAAAACCAGGAAGCGGTGCTCGGGATTTAGTGATCCAGTGACTCGTCTCAGTGTCGGCATTAGATGTCCCTGCACGTTTGTTCGATAAATTCAAGCTTGCCTGGCAAAGCTCTGTAATTTCTGCAGAAGAAACGCGACGCTGAAGCCATTCCGGTGCATCCCTGATGAGATTATCTCGTTAGAAGAAAGCCGTCCAATGTTTTATAGTCTCGATGTAATCCTCCGTGGCGTTAGATTCACTTTTTAATCCCCCACGTCTCCGTCTCAACGTTAAAGAATGAAAAATATTTTGTCATTTTTACGTCTGCATTCCGTATCTGGCTGCTGTGAACGGAAACTCGTCCTATAAAGTTATATGAAACGCGGTACCATAAACCGTCGTATAATTGACGAGGTGAATCAACACATCAAGATGCATGAAAATCCGAAGGCAGGGCTGTAAGTCGGTCATTTTTTATCGGATTGGTCATATTTTTCCAGCCGAGTCATATTTTGTCATATTTTCACCCCGTTTGTCATATTTGTCATATTTTTCACCACGTTTGTCATATTTGTCATATTTCCGGATGCTTTCACCTATTATTCCACGATTTTTGAAGCGAAAATTTTGTCAACCACGTGATTATTGAAGTACAAGCGATTTATGGTTCCATATTTGCGGGCACGGCAGCATCAGAAACTGCGGCCAAACTCATTGCCCCCTTATCCGCGATTCTTCGTGAAATCCGCATTGGGTACTTATACAAAAGAAAGGTATACAGTAATTCCACGTCAAAGCGCATAAGAACGGATAATTCTACCTCGACCTTTGATTTTGACCACAATTTCAGGAAACATTGTGTTCCACTATATAAGAAAACTACTGTAGAACGTTTATAAAGAAGCACTATTTTTGTTCAACTGTTTCACGTAATCAACCCCTGCAGGCGATCCTCCTAGCTCGACCCAGTCCCGATATATTAGCAGAAGACCTTGTTTCGTGAAATAATCAATAATTATTGAACGGATCTTTTCCTGTCCAAATCGTTTTACATGAGTGGTTTTCTAGTGGAACACGATGTGTTCTGAAATTTCGGTCGAAATCAGGAAGCATGAGGTCTGAAGGGTGTACGATTGACATGGAATGTCCCTACAATTTTGTTTTGTTTGAGAGATTTTATAGCGTCTGTATGATTACCTTTTTGTTTCAAATCTTGTATTCAAGTTTTTTTGCATGTAAGAATAATTTCAAAAGTTTTACCGAATGCTGCGATAAATGATAAGACAGTTGCCCACCATTCTTAACTAAATTTTTCCGTTTTTCAACCTATCTTACTATATAGTTTTAATTCAGTTCTCGTCATACTGCTTATTGTTAGTTGGAAATTCATTATTCACTCTTTTTTCACTGGCAAAGAATTATTTTTCAGTAATATTCTGAGCATATTTTGGTCATTTTTTGGTCATATTTTCGAATCTCGGTCAGTCATATAGTCATATTTTTCGAGGGGCTCGACTACTTACAGCCCTGCGAAGGCGACGCTTCGTTCAACTTTTCACTCGTAAACGAGAAGAATCTACTATTCGCGGCTTACTTCACTATCTGAAGATTAAACATTCCTCAATTTAACGCCAGTTTTATACAGTTACGCAAGTGTAACGCTACCGTTGATATCACAGGCGCAACTGGTACCCAACGGTTCTCAAGATCTTTCGTAATAATATCCTCCAGCTGCCAATTAGCACGTGTTGTATATGTGCAAATATCGCTCCACGGAAACCGTGAGCCTCAGAACTCGGTCACATCGAATACACCGCGACGATATTTTTCTCTGTTTGGGTTTGGAATGAAAAGTTGAAAAATCCATGCATCGTTTTTGACGACCTACATTCGATCGATGGTCAAGAATCCTGCGGATGTAAACAGGCTTGATCCGAGAGGAAGGAGACCGGACGCCCATTCTCCTTCCTCTTCCTCCCGCTCCGCGCTCGTTTCACTTCCTCATTGAGACCTCGGGCTTCCTTCCCTTTGTCGGAGTCCAGGTTTTATCTAGAGACAAAAAAAGAATGGATAAAAAAAAAGAATTCACGCCGAAGTCAGGAGAGGAAACCAGCGTCCCACACCCACCTACGTACACCATGTCCCATGTCCTATGTCCGATGTCCGGCATGGACACAACCACGCATCGACACCCACGCGGATAAATAGTGGCGCACGCTACCGAAAGCCTCTCCCTCGTACAAGTACTGACCCCTGTGTCGTGTGTGAGTCTAGACTGGTCTGAATTAACGAGAGGAAATTCGGCGTCAAGGGTTGGGCCTATGGAATATTTTTGGTTCGTCATATTTAAAATCTGCGATCTGTGAAACGAGCGGGGGTAAAACGGTACCGTTTTAACGAGGGTAATTGTCTAATCAACGTAGCCGGGGCCGTGACAGCAGAGACAGGATAATGCCGTGGGCAGGCTGCATGGCGAAGGACTCTGTCAGAATATGATAGACATTACATGCGGGATCTGGGCAGAGTCTAGGGGACCACGAGAGACCCGGTTGATCTGTATCTCGTTTGTGCCACACGCGTCGCTTCTGCGATGCCAATGACACCGAAAACTAGATGTGTCCCAGTCTGCAGCTGTCGTGGGGCTCGCTGCAGTTTAGGCTTTTGGAAATTGAGGCAATCTAGATGCATGGCGTAACGTGAATACAGAAATTATCATTCCATTGGGTTCGTAAGAGGCTAAACTCTAAAGTGACCAGTTCCGGCTGACCCGACCCCTGGCACCACGCAGATGGATCACATGAATTAAAACCAAGCGGGAGAAAAGGCTTTCACCTTTGTTCTTCGATAATGAGAACAGAGGTTGATGATCACACGTTCGGATACGTTTATGTTACACGTGTTTTACACTCTTTGCTCTACTAGATTGTAGTGTCGCTTCTTCGAGGATTTAGAAGACAGGGAAGCTTATTAAAGAAAAGTAATGTCGAGTCTGGTTATTTTACGAGGCTTGTAAATGTAATTTCAACGTTCTTTAACGTATAAAACTGAGCCCATATAGCCAGGGGGGCGACCGTTAATATGGTTGCGGTTCCATCATCTTCAAGAATGATCGTTGGAACGATGCAGACTGAAAGATACTTCAAACTTCTGACTGATACTTCAAAAATCCATAAAACTCGACCAACCGGAGCAGATTGAGTCTACAGTTCGATGAATAAATGATACATGAAATGCGCTCGAAAATAAATAAATTCGCTCCCTTCTCCTCTACGTCACAGTAGATAAGGCATGAGTTGTACATATATATATATTTTTTTTTTTTGCATTTTTTTCACCGTATAACGCGTTCATTGTGTAACTAGCGCAAATATAATTTGTGTAGAAGTTGAGATTCTCCCAAGAAGATTATTCACTTTTTCTCATTACACACCATTTTTGGAAGTGTGAAAGCACGTAAGAAAATTATATTTTAATTTCGACTCGAATAACAATCGACCCACTTTCGAGAAGACAATAAAAAAAAATAATAATAATACAAGAACAATCATCTGAAAGGTCTAATTGTGGAGATCTTTCCTTGAAATTGTTTGATAACTTTTTTAAATACTCAATTCAAGGAAGCCCGATTTCTAGGTAGGTGCGGTGAATACGATTCCATATAATACGTGTATGAAGTATAAACATGACTTTTCGAGCGATAAGCCGTGTGTGCACGTCTTGATACATTCGTTCCACTCTTTGATATCAAACGAGACCTAAACAATCAGTATTTAGCCGCGTAGGTACAAAAACGGCAATTTTTATCATACAGACAGACAGACACGTTTAATGCTGGGAAAGTTTTATCCTACTATAATCTGCCACATTTATTTCACTCGCATTGCGTATACGTAATGCGATGTATGGAACTATCGCATCGCGGATGTTGAAGAGATTTTGCAAATGATTCAGAAGAAACGGTTTTTCGTCGACGAGGCACTTCCTGTCTGTTGAATATTTCTCGCTGACTTCACACGCGTGTATAGTAACGTGATACGGCAAACGGTATTATATGTAACATATACAAGTATATCTGAAATTCAAATCACCCGGATTTTATAGGTTCACGGTTCTCGGACTCTGTACAGAAATCACCATTTCTTCTCTCTCTCTCTCTCTCCCTATTGTATAAAACATGGATAACTAGTAAAAAATTATTTATTCTTTATTTATTGTTTATTTTATTGTAGAATTATTTATTTATTGCCAATTCAAAGTTTGGTAGCGTTTGAAACGATGTCTCTTTCGCGCCATGCCATGACGTCACTCTTCGGTACAACGAGCCCGCCATCTAGCGTCTTCTGTGGAAACTTGCTTCTCACTCTACACTTCGTATCTCCTCTTTTGTATTTCTTTTTTGGGGATTCGTACGGTCACGTTTGAGGGGGAGATAAATCCAAAAAGGAAGAAGAAGAAGAAGGAAAGGAGGAAATAACTAAAGATTATGAGTGACACGTTATTTTTCTATTCTTATTGTTACGTAAATAAATCAAATTATCCTATTTATGTTTCAATAATTTTTTGATTCTTTTTTCACATTTCACATTATTTCATTTATTTCAACCTACTTTTTTTTATACAAATATCATATTTTTCATTGCAAATTGATTCATTTATTTCCTCGGCTATTTCTCATTATTTCAGTTATTTCCTCAGTTATCGCTTATTTTTGCAATTATTTCTCATTATTTCGGTTATTTCCTCGGTTACTTGTCATTCATGAGCTATTGACACGTTATTTCAACGAGTTGTTTCCCCTTCGGTCAGGTTATTCGAATATGGCGCCGAAATCGTGAAATCTGAGGTCACGGTCAGTCGTAAAGCGTTTCACCAACGTTTACAACCGATTATATAAAAAAATTAGAAAGGTGAACATAATTCTTTTGAATGTTGTCTAATTATAGTCGACGTAGATGTCTTTCGGACTCGAACGACATTTAGACGTCGAAAGTTGTTCTTTTTGACAACCGTATAAAAACTGTTAGTATGAAAATGGATTTTTCAGTTTTTCATATTTTTTTCCTGACATAATCAATTTCCACTGACAATGAAACAACATTATACTCCTTGCGGATCATAAAAAATATAAAAGAAGAAAAAAACCCGATCAAACGTCACTCATGTTTACTTTGACACTTTGAACGTATTAAGTGCTTAGCACAAATGATAGCGGTACTCTGTTATCAGTCCGGAAAGATCCATGAATCAAAGTTGCAATTGGCGAGATATGAGATCATGATATTGTAGTAAATGCATGAATGCGAAATTATCAGTGATTCAAAAAATTCCCCGTCAAAAATTGTATCCTTCGAAATCGTCGATGATTTCTCGATCGAAAAAAAAAAATGAACAAACAAGAATTTGGTAGCAGTGAATCTGGAATGTGGATTACGGGGGTCTTAGCCTCTAGTCGGGTCCGTCGAAGCTGAGGCACGCGTTTCCATTGTTCAGAAAAGGTGGGGAAATCTAGAGGTTCAACAGAAGAAGTGGGGATAGTCGACGCTCACAGAGTTCAGCCTGGACAGAGGTTTAGTCGTGTTGCGGAGCGCGACGCGTTTATATCATAGTTTAAAAACGTTCGGATTCACTGTCTAAGCTTACGTTTATATCCGGTATATGAATTATCGTCTCGTTTGAAACAGAAAAAACAAACGGACGATACTAATTCGCAATACCAGTTGATAACATTGCGGAGCCAAAACTTCCGCGTCGTTTCGAATAACAGACTTTGACATCGTTTCCTGACGCCTTCGTCTAAAAAGTGAACTTGACAATTTTTGAATCCTCAAAAAACTCGACGATAATATCGCAATATATTAAACCATCCAAGTGTATCGACAAAGTAATATAAAAAAAAGTCCGGAATGTGGAGAAAGAATTTTCTTGCGGTGTGAAAGAATGATCGTCGATAATTGACGAGAGGTGATAATCGGGACAAGGGTTTTTCTCCTTCTCGCATCGCTCGGATGATGAAACTCTCAGAGCGAGTCACTTGTCGTGAATGAAAGATAGGAACAAGTGTTTGAGCTGGTTTCACAGTGCTCGAGGGGTGTGGTGTGATAGTTTGGGCAAAGTATATTGTTTTGTGACTACGTAAACCGGAAGCCGTTATATTGGAGAGAAAAAAAGAACACGGCGTGCCGCTGTTCTGTGTGCCGCGGCAGAGACGCTCATCACAGCCGGAAAACGTAAGTTCGACGATACCCAAGAGACTCGGGAGAGTCTGTGTCTGTGACAACGAGGCGCGCGAGACTCGACCGAGTCTCTCTACCCGAACGCAAGCTCGTGCGTTTACTGAATGTAGAATTTAGTCTAGCATCCTACAGCGTAGAATAACAGAGTAGAGTTCAAGGTGATTTTCGGTTTGACAGATTCGTTTCAGACGAGCGTCGTAAATACATGACGAATCCTGTTTCTTGTTTTTGTCATATTTTTGTGCATTTTTTCTTTTCTCTCTCACCTTTCACACAGACCGTCGAGACACCGCGTGGAAAGGAGGATTCCCTCGAAGAATATACAGGGTGACCCACTTCGTGGCTCGAAAATGGGAGGGGCTTGAAGTGAGTCGGATGTAGATTCGTCATTACGTCGAATGACTGGATGAAAAACTAGAATCTCCAACCTTCTTGCGTGATTGAAATGATCCTTTTGTGTTCTGTGATCATAGTCGAAGAAGTTATCTACAGGGTGACCCACTTCATCTGTTTAAAGTGAGTCAGACGTAGATTTGATCTCAAAGACGCACTTTAAGCCGTTGAAATGGGTCACCCTGTAGATAATTCCTTTGACTATGATCACAGAGTACAAAAGGATCATTTCAATCACGCAAGAAGGTTGGAGGTTTTAGTTTTTCATCCAGTCATTGGTCGTAATGACGACCCGCTGTTGAGAATCCAAGGATGTAACTATGACAATGAAGATTTGAAGCGGCATGGCAGTGAGCACAGATGTCTGTGAAGTGACATAATAGCATAACTGTGATAAACATGCGAGAAGAAACTCGACACGCTACGATTTTTTATGATCGTTTTATAAGCGTCATGATGTATGAAGAGTGTGCAGACGTATAACTTCTGACGTAGCACAACAAACTCCATCACGAAGTGGTGAAATTCGAGAGATCGTTCAGCGTGCCAAACGTATTCATAGATCAACGTGATACGGATGACGTCAAAGTTGTGACCTGACGTCAAATTCGGATCAAGAATCACGAAAGCGAGATTACGATACGTAGTACGTACGTGATGAAAAAAATATCGGATCGAGATCGAATGGCATGGTCTGTGAAAATACCAAAATCTCGATTGATGGCAAACGGGTGCTTTTACCACGTTTATCCATCCAACTATTAAATAAATTGTAAGTAGCCGAGGCACGTGCCGTGTGATACAGTCAGATAGCGGCTAATCCCATACTCACAGGACCGAGATCAGAGTAGATGGACCTGGTCAGTGGTCAGAAAGTTTTGAGAAATTGTGACTAGGTGAATTATGCTAATCAACCAAAGAAGCCTGACTGTGGATTTTCGAGTAGAGACCTAAAGCGGGTTTTTTTCTTTTTTTTTTGGCTAGAGGAAATGATTGCCGACACGTCTAACGCCCGTACCGATTGTATAAGTCAGGATTTGTAAACCGTTCTAGTTCAACGTGACTGACTTTTGGTCCACACTGAAAACTGTACACCGTCCAAATAACACTACGTGAGTTGTGATTCAGCCATAAGAAACGCCGAAATATATATGTATATCTGTTGATTTTTCAACGACACGTCACCGAACCGCCGCCTATTCCGGCTTCTGGTATACAGGCAACAGGGATACTTTCCACTTTCGTAATTCAACAACTACCGTTGTGTTCCCTGCAGTGCCATAACCGCTCTCTAGCCTCCATCGACCATCGAACAGTGATCGGTGAACGAGACAATGACCTTGAAACAATTGTTGAGTTTCCCATATGAGTTTCTGACATGGCCGATTTGCCTACTTAAAAAGTATCACGAGATTTGTGTACGTGCACGTAGAGAAAGAAAAACTTGAGCGTAAACACCGTGTGTGTCTTCAGAGTACGAAACGAAGATCAATTGTGGAGGACAAATGAGTATCGAACATAGATGATGGTTCGATGAACGGTTTTTTAGCAATAAAACGATTATGCGATAAGTATCGGTTATTACGGTGTACGTGTACGGGTAGTATTCGCGTCTGACACACTTTGAAGAGGAATAAACACGATGCGAACAGAGTGAAAAACGGAGCGTCAGAAGCACACAAAAAGAAATATGCCTCACGGCGTGTCTGCGGGATATACCCACCAATTCATCCTCATACCGGAGTCTCTTCATTAAAGCAACATTTTTATTGGGCCACATCAGCGGGTTCGAAAAATTCCTCCGACTTTTTCGTCTCGTTATCCACGTACGATCGTTCGTGGTGCTACAACGTCGGGTGCAGTAACCCTAAATTTTCCCATTCCAGTCTCTAAATTCAATCGTTTTATTGCCGGTTACCGGCTACCGACTGCGGACAGAAGTGAGTGTCAATGGCATCCAGCTTCGGCTCGAAAACTCGTCGAAATCTATCCTTGACAACGGTCTCAATTGTAACCGGATACTTCTACTTCACCTTCGACCGTACACGTCTCTTACCGCACTCTATAAACCGCGATCTCTGGACGAGACCGGTTGATCATTAGACGTATATTTATCTACGGATGGTAGAACCTCGGATTGCACTGTGAGCAGGGCTGCGGAAACTACGATCGATCATCTCATCTGAGCAGGTGAACGTTATGCAAACAGAAAGGAGAGAAAGAGGAATACATGTTTATTCGTTTACGATTTATCGTCGAACAACTTGAGCCAACGATTGTGCCATCAAGGTCGATTCCAGTCTGTGCGTAATGGAATTTTAATATCGTTGGAAGTGGGTGTGGATATCTCGGAATCGCCAACGCTGACTATTCGCGATTCGCCAATAGATTTTTATCGAGAAATAATATACATAAATATAACCGGAGAAAGGGACGAGACCATCGTGTATTTTTTAAACGAATCGTCGAGCACGGCTTACAGCTGATTCTTATGTCAAGAAACACATCCTGACCAACCGACACGCAGGACTCGTATGTCGCCGTTCCAATGCCTCGTGATCTGAATAGGAATTAACGGCCTTCGACTGGGTAACGGTCGACGTGGTATTTCCGAACGGATATACTACAGATATGTTCATCCAATATGGATAAGGTGACATTGTCAATTTCGTATCGTTATTCTTCGAGGTTCCAGCACATAGGTGTAGAAGACTCCGGATTACTCATATATCCGCAGAATAATTCACGAATTGAATAATGCATCGTGATTGCAAGTTTGGTATGTGTGTCGCGAAGCTGAAACGGTGTACGAAAAAATCAAATTTCTCTTCCTTTGGTATACCCGATGCCCGCATGTATACCTTATACCTAGCCTGTAAATAACTGAATGAAACAGAATTTACGATACCAGATTCGCCATACCTCTGAGGTATTGTAAGCGGTTATATTCTGTTTTATACTACATTGGTCCGGTCTCGACGACGGTGTTCGGTTGGAATGCAGTTTTGTTGAATGCGTCAACTTCCTGCGTGCTGTGGGTTCGGGTACACCTTAATTGTCCAATCTTCGAAGTTACTCCCGATCAAGGGCGAAGTCGAACCCGGCCCTCTAGAATATTAAGTACAATGAGGCGATGCGAGGCGGCAAAAGCCATCGACTTGTTTGGCCCAACGACCACGTCACAATACGCCTCCGACAAACATAACGCGTCATTTACATTCACCGTCAAGATAATCAATCATCGTCATCGGTACGTCACTCTAACGTGTTTATATTTCATCGGCACAAAATGGCGTGTAAGCGAAAACTCATGGTAGTACCCTCAAAGTGCACCCCGAAGGTATGCACATCCGAGTGGTGGAACGGAGTGGAGCGTGCCTCGATGCATCGAGGAGGCAGAGAGACACTCGTGAGCACCGCTACCTCTGCACCGGGCATACCTGTACGATACACAACTCGTCGCCACGACGTGCCATGGCCCATGCCATAGTTGAGCCATCCGATACGACTGTGCTACCCGGGGGAGTGCATTGACTTCTTCGTTGCAGGGTCTTGATAAACGCTGGGCAGACCCTGCACTCACTCTCGATCGACTCGACAGCGCGGTATAGTGGTGGCGGATAACTCTTCTCCGCGGGCTCTAGTCCAGCCCCTTCCTCACATTACTAACCCTGCATAATGTCCACGTATATACCGCACGGAGTTGCCCCCTCGCTCTTCTGAGTCTCAAGAATCCCAAAAATCCTGCTTCCTGTTTCCCATTCCGCGAAAGATTGCCATTTATTGGTTGACTTCTTCGATTTTTTAGAATCTGGGTTTAAAAATACTGGAATAACTAAGCGAACTAGTGGATGACTCAGACTACGTCGCTTAGTTGTTTGGATTTTATTATTTATACCAAGCATGTGATAAATAGAAGCTCTAGCCGGCTGTTTCCACACCAATCGTTCATTTTTCACTGCCAATGTATACAAGAGCGTTTTTCTCGAATCTGTGATGAAAAGAAGAAGAAAAAAACCACCACGCTATGGTAGTAAATTTGTGCACTCTAGTATAGTGGTTATAGTGTCCGTTGAAGCGTAAACTTTGTGTAAATTTTGTACTATAATTGTCTATGGAATAATAAAAATAAAAATAAAAATAAAAACTTACCGTGTACATGGGAAACGTGATCTAAACCTTGGCATACGGCAGGCCTTCGCCTGCCTCAGCGGTTTCGAGCGGTATACAAGTCCCCGGTCATTAAGACTTGTAGCAATTTACAGCAATTCATGGCAATTTATATGCCAACTAGAGAATGATAGCGACGACCGACGTTGATCTAAGAAATTTTTTACGCTCTCGTATATTTCCTGGCAAAACTTGGTGTGAAAATTGGATCAACCGTCACACCGTTTGCACATTTAGCGCGTATATAAACGCGTATCGTTGGTTCAGGCTGAGCTATAACTTCATTTCATATCCAGATCTGATATCAAATTAGTTTGATAAAAAAAAATCCTGACTGAATCATCCGGAAGAAATTTTCAAACTGTAATTTAGAGCTGAAAAATTCGCCTGCAGATATAGTAGGTATAGATAAATCTTCAACGGAGGAGGTGTATACTTTACGTATCTCGAACTGCGTTTTCATTCTTATATAAAAAAAATAGATAGACACGATCCAGCAACGGCTAGGCATCCATTCAGCAATTTGCGGTTAACCGATCTTCCCTTTTATCGTTACCGCAAATCAACCAACTTCTAAGTTTATTTCTGGTACTTGAAAGTTACAGCTTCAGAAAACAACTGAATAAAATATATAGCATTTCGAACTATTGCGTTAATTTACTCGTCAGTTTTCTTCTAGCGATACAAATGAATAAAAAAAATGGCAGATTAGTTTCAAAATTTAAACAAAAAGCATAAAAGTAAATGTTTCTTTCACAAATGTATGGGAAAATGTGGCAAACAGGAAACAGCTTCTTATCGCCCTAGGAGACCATAAGGTTTTTATTTTAAGCCGGATGTGGCGATTGGCCTCTTGAAATTACCAGCAGGACCCTCTGGCGCCCGAAAAAATCCATTCAGACCTCTAACATTCGAATATTAGCTACAACTCTGCGTCATTGTGATCTCGGATCAATGTGACGACCAAAAGGCACTTGATCCACTACACTCTGGACATTTTTTGCGGTCAAAACTGTCTTTGATAAGACAAAAAAAAAATGCAGAACTGCCTGAGAACCCCTCGATCTTCTACATCTATAATTTTCTACATGCTTGCAAACGTTGAATCAATTGTTTGCCCTCCGCTTTGTGAGGTCATACGTTGAATCGACCCTCAGTTAATGCGGGGACTGGTTAGTCTCAATCAGTTAATCGAGGGAGAGTATGAAATAGAATGAAAGAAGTGTTGGTGCGAAATTCGCGAACCCCGAATCCATTGGTAGGACACCGTATTGCAGAGATTATATCGATGATGGTAGAAAAGTGGAGAAAACGAAGAGAGTAAAAAGGGTTGAGATTCTTCTTTTAGAGTTACACCGCAGGTGGCTACCCAAATCGGTGTAGTTCAGAAACGATACTGCTGAAGAAACGCGTTTTCTTTGTTTGGTAGAAGACTAAGCGCACAAAAAATTGTGTAGAATCCTGTGATGGAAAGAGGCGTGGGGTCTGACTACGCGGACCGGAAACGATTCGACGCAGTGAACATTCATTGCTGGTCTACCGAATTCGAGTACTTTTGTTCACGCAGACAGATATATATACGTTATTGTATTTCGCCCTTTTGCTCTTCCCCATTCCAAAAATTCTTTATCTTTTTGTTTAAATGTGCGTCTGCCACAACTAATAGCTAGAAAGTACAAAGGCTGCAATATGAGCGCATTCCTAAGGTCTGTGTCGATGGGTGTTGGGCGCCACCGTCGTCTCCGCTGTAGAGGGAACAAAGGGAAAAGTGCAAAGAAGCCAGCCAAAAGAAGGGAACAGAAACCTCGCGAGGGGTGAATATTTTTATCCACTGATAACCCTACTACCCCTCCTTTACAATCCCAGTCGGAAAAAACTCCGACGTTCAGACCCCTCGCAAAAGCCTCTTGCATCTCTGCGGCAACTCTGAAAAAAAAAGAAAACGATTCCAAACGTTACGGAAAATGAATATGAAAGAACCAAGTTTTTGGTATCTATCAACGTTTGATTTTTTTCACGAGGGTTTGAATCACGTTGTAAACGGTTAGGGGTTGGTTGAAGGGGGCGAAGAACCTCGTCCTCTCAAACGTGAACCTCTTCGCTTTTGACGATTCAGCTAAATCGAAATGTCTACACGTTCAGTAATATGTTTCACCCCGCGGTGCCGGCGTTCCCTCTTTACGATGATACACTGTACGTGTACTCGAACCAGGACGAGGGGTGGGCAAGGAATCTACTGTATTTTACAAAGAGCTGAACCCCGAAGAGATAAGAGCCGGGCATAAATTAATCCGCAGGGTATTTCACGCGACCCTCACTAAAATGAAAAACCGTAGCGCCATGTCCTCACGCACTTCCCAAATCTTTTGTCTTATTGTCTCTACGCAGCATACACACATTCACATTTTTGTTAGACAGGGACGCAGAGTGAAAGAAGACATAATATCTACCAGGCAAATAGATTTATTTGTCTTCTCTTTTTTTCCGGGTCAAATCTTTGGGTTTTTCTGTCAGTTGCCTGTGAATTTGGTCCCGCATTTCGCACCCGCCTTTTTTTACACTTGTTACACACTGGTTCGTAAAAGTGTTGTAGATATATAAAGTACCGGTTCAAGCATAATGGGCGACCAGCGATACGAAAACCTTATATGTATATGTGTATCCGCTCTGTCCAAGAGCCGAGTACAAACCGACAGGATGGACCCACACGTACAGGGTGACCGATTTCAAGCTACCCTAAAGGCAAATGTCTCTCCACACTCTATGTAGGTTGAAGGACAAAGACATTTCTTTCGAATGAAGCAGGATATTTAAAATTGCTCAGTTTTGAACATACGAAGTAATAGGACTCTGAATAGGTCGAATTCATCACTTTTCTAACATAATCTGTGTATAAATCTGTTCGTTTATACTTCGATTTCGGGTTGAGTTGCAACAATCGATTTATTCATGTTATACCGATTGAACGGGAGCCTCGTGTGCCAGGTGACGTTTTCCGACGAACTTCAGCTTCGTTTTATACAGTAGATATATGTGGGTACCATACGTGTTATGGTCTTGGTGCACGAGCAGGATTTAGCACCGTTGAGCTTAAGTGGGTGCTTTACAGTTAGCCAGATGGAGAATTATAACAGTAGATTTTATTTACGTATTACTTATAATTAGATTTCTTATGTGACCTACCGTTCAGGGTTGTTATTTTTATATATATATATTTTTTTTACATATGCCTACTATTATTGCCCACGAAGTGTATAAAAACGAATTGGCACACAGCCGCTGCGCAAAATATAACCTCTATCATATTTTAACTTCCAGTGTCTCTGTTTTCAGAGAAGAGAAGAAGTTTTATTCTAATCACCCAGAAAATGGTTCAATACTTTTCGAATTATTTGAATATCTGATCACTGATCACAAATCCAAAGTCAGTTTTGGAACATTGCAATTCTGATGAAACTTGGTACCCGAAGGTTTTTTGAACCTCTGATCAGGAATCTGAGGGAAGATTGTCAAAATTCGAAATAGCTAAACCAATTAGCTGGGAAGAAAATAGTGAGGCTGAACCTGCTTGTTGTCTCTCGCTCCCATGCAGAAATATTAGCAGCTTATAACACTGACAGCCGCGAATCACAACTTTGAAACTACATGATCGTTCGATTCAATTAACTTATATACGTCTCGGTACATCCTGCCGCGAGCTTCTTCGGCATATACGTGTGGATAGCCTGCGGCTTGCCTGAGACTATCAGCAATCGCGCTAAACCACAGAATAACGATTCTTGGGGACAGGTGCAAACCCCCAGGGCTTCTCGAGATGTCAGTCGATGTCGAAGCAGAAACGGAAGAATGAAGAAAAACTGTGCGATTCGCAATGTGTTTTTCCTCCTTCATTTCCGGCGGGGTAAAAGAAAAACAGATTTTGTTTCATACAGGATGTGGGAAAATCTTATTCCGATAATATATTTATCCCGGATTTGTGGTCTCGGTATATACCAAGTATCACGATGTTATTTTTTTATAAAACAAAAACACGTGCATCCTGTTTACACATAAACTATCGATTATTCGGTCACGTTTCGCTATTGCCGATTTTCTGCAAACAAAACTCTCTGGCTCATTGATATTCTGTTTATCCTGCTCGACTTTATTCCACCGAGATTCGACATAAGATATAATACCCTGAGTGCATCTGGCACAGATATAACACAGATAGACGAGAGGTCTTCTTTCTTCAGCATCTCTTACTGCAGTTCACGGTTCATGCCCGGATGAACCCCTGCAGGGAGATAGCAAACTTCTATGTTTATCCATCGCTTCTTCGGATCTTATCCAATTTACGGATTTACGGAACTTTGATTTTCAACGGAGTAGTAGTCCAGTCTTTCTATGTCTACGTACTCTCTCTCTCTCGTTCAATCGATAAACGCGTAGACACTGAGGCGCCACGCGGTTCGCAATTCCAACGGATATACAAAGTGGTCAAAAACTCGTCCAGCGCGTGTAAACTGCACAATATTGCAACTGCACTAGATCGACATCATTATCCGAACAACCTTACAGCTGCTCTGTAAAAAAAAAAAGTCTCCCAAACTTTCGGCCTCACCGAAGCCTATTATCTGTCCTTTTTTTTTCTATTTCTTTATTTGCTCTTATTACTCAATTTCACAACCATTTTTTATCATTTAATCGTACAGAGAGCATAAAACAGTTTTTGCATCATCAAAGTTCTGCCAAAATTGAAGAGTTTTACGGTTTTCTCGATTCTTGCAATTTTGATTTTTTTTTAAATTGTTTTCTTGTATTAGGTCAGTGATGCGAGAGACCGAGGATATAAGAAGTAAGGTAAATCTTTGTTCAAGGTGGTTGTTGTCGAGACCTTGTCCGGTACAGAGTCGGGTTTGGTTTGGTTTAAAAGTTACCTCGCGGGTAACGGCATCTCCTCGGTCCCCGCCAGTACGACTTAGTACAGACAAACTTGTCCCTTGATTCTCTCGTCCACGTCGCTATTCCTCTTAGAAGCAGCGTTCCTCTTCGTTTAAACCCCCTATAGCCCCTAGCCGCACGAACCGAGTTCCTCCTTTGTATACTGATTGTGAAACGAATTCTCAGTGACAATTGGTGTTTTCCTGCTGCGATCCTAGATCGTTTATTTATCCATTCCTGACCTTCTTGATCCAATCTTGAATTACATTTGCAACATCGAACGCGATGATTATTTTACAGCAGATTCATCTTCACAACACTTTGAATGAGAGTAAAGTCTCTCAGCACTTGACCGAATATGCATTTCATTAGAACGCGTGGGAACGATATTCGATTTCTTCTCACGATCCGGGGTTCGGTTGTAAAAGCAAACTTTGAAGGTGTATTTAACGGTGGGTACCGTCAACCTGTCATTCGTTTCCTCGCATATACGCTTGGTAATGTCTAACGATAAACGAAGCAATCCGGTGTCTGGAGCGGAGTAGGATGTAGTGGAAATTTGACTGGTAGCACGTGTCCGTGCAAGCACGACGATTTATTTACTCAGCCTTCAGCAAACGTTAAAAAAGAAACCATTACTGTACGGATTTATTTATCGATTGACACAGTGCCAGAAACTTAAATAACCCAGAAGATCTCGACGTCTTATCTCGGGAAGGTCGAAAGCGAATGAATCTACAAAATAACTCACCATCAACATGTGAAACAACAAAAACATGTTCATTGGTATCATACCTTTCAGCAGTTTTCATTCCCCTTCACGAAAATCCACTGTGTTTATACCTCGCAAGAAATGTTGTCTCGAGTCACGAACATCACCAGAAGCAGTTTAAGTTTTTGCAAACAAGTAATCCTGGATTGACAAGTTTTCATCAGCGAAGACCTAGCAATGGCCGTCAACGAGATCGGCTTACCTTACAGTCGTGTTGCGTTCCAGTTTCATCGCTTTGTGCAAATACACCGCACGTATGCATGTGTGAAAGCTTGTTAAAGCAAATCTGATCACAACCCCTTTAATCCCAATTTCCTATTCAAACATTTACACATGCATGAATGATTAAGTGGAACTGGCTCACCGCTCTTCGATGACGTGCATCATTTGCTAATTCCGCGTCTATTCGACTCCCACGCAGATTCCGAATTCGAGTAAACAAAAATTCCATCATTCCTTCATGATACCTTCAATGACGGTAAAGAAATTCTTCCATGTATTATTACAATCGGCCTACCCAGAAGGTATTGCTTCTTTGTTATACTATAGGTAGGTACGTGCATTCTATGGGCGCAGGGCACTCCTTTCGGCGATCATCGCATCTCCTCGCACCTGCCCTTTCAGGATGGTTTCTCTCGTTTCATCGTCAGCTGCCGGGAATTATTATTCGAACTTCATACTTCACGAGAAGAAAAAATGTGTAATCTATAACTGCAGTCGTAATTTTCTGGAGACTAAATCGTGATGAGAAAAAATAATGACGCGTTATGAACAACTTATCACACATACTATCTACGTCTTGAGTAATGATCGTGGTACAACGATGCAACGAGTAACTCATCGCCGACGCATAGTAGATAGTTTAATTGCTAGACCTTTGAGTCACTTGGAATTTTCTGAGAACGTTAAAGACCAGGTGACACATATTTTAATTAATCTATTATTCAATTACGATGAATAAACGCCGGAGCGGACACACCTAGTGACCCGTTCATACATGTTCGGATAAATCCCATGGTAATTGCATCAGCTTGTAGCTCGCAATGATATCTTCGTATATCTGTATAATAAATGAATATAACATTCTCGTGATCTGTCAGTCGCAAGACTTTAATACCAGCGATAGATGGAGGATGAAACTTGCTCTTCAAAGCTGCGCATGCAACGGGTACGATATCGTGACTCGGATTTATACCAGGTGATGTTAAAATACGGAGAAATATCTGTCTGATGCATAGACTAGGTACAGGTACAGCTCTTTACTACCACGTGGAGTGAAAGCCTCGGATGTGCACTTACGTGCTAAAATATTTGCAACATCGTAGTACATGATCACGTGTGGATATAACACTCGGTCTACTCGCGGAAAAGAGATTGGCTGACTATACCTATCGCTCAGGGTTTACCAGTTTATGCATTTCCCATGTACACGAGGCGTACAATAATTCCTCTTAACTTACACCAATCGTAAAGCTCTGAAAAACAACGAGGAATAATTCACACCGCAAGATTCATGATGCAACGATTCCTCGGTGATTCGCGTACTTGCGGACAAATGAATGAGGGAAAAAGTTTTTCCAGCAATGGATGTTCATCGTTTGAGGTGAACGGCCCAGATTAGTGATACTCAGTGAGTACTGATTCTAAACGTTGTAACGACGAAGAAGATGATGTCTCTACCTCTGGAAGCCTCAAAAATAAGATAATGAAAGACCGTAACTATTAGAGCAGAGTCAAAAAGTTGCCCGTGGCGAAAAGATTCAGTGTCCAGATATACGATTAGTCGCATTCCTATGTAGTAACCTAGGTGTCCGCGAGTGATCCACCTATGGTGGTTTATATGAATAAATAACAAACTTTTACGCAACATCCTTATAGCGTTATAATAGAAGCCTTTGGTGCAGGTTTCATAGACGGTTGAACGGACTCGTTATTAAGGTATCCGTTCGTATATTGCGCAAGGTACGCGTACCGCTCTTGAGGGTGTTGGTGCGGATGTTGAAGACTCGTTGAGGGAGTTGCAGATCACTGGGTAGGCACTGGACGCACCTACCGAGCCACGACAGGTTCCACTTCTTCACTTAGATGTATAGGTACTCCGGTAGAAGTAAGGCGTAAAAACTTGAACGAAGCCGGGGAAGGCTCAGTCTCTTAACACGCTAGACCGACTGCATGACCCGAACCAGTGCCAACGGTGACTCTTAACCGTGGGATAAAAATCGCTATCGACATTAAAAACATTTTTACGGCACAGGCATTAAAAAGTAACTTTTTGACGCCTGTTTTCGTTACGGCAAGTGGCACTTTATACAGCTAAGTTCAAAGTTGCGGTATAAAGTTTTTATTCCGCAACTTTGATGCGCAGTTCGATGTGCGCATGTCAAAGTTACCCCCTCTCTACTATCTTTTACAGCAGCTCCTATACGCAGTTCGTGCGGAACTCAACTGGCGTCAAAGTGACTATTAATGCCTTTTCCGTAAAAAATATTGTATGGGGCGCGCGCAGAAAGTAACTGTTCGGCAAGGTTATGTTTTTAGTACTCGCCGTTGCTTTACAAGGCTCGCCATGCCACATGAATATTTATTTTGGTACGAAAACAGAAACGGAATTATTATTTTGGTTTTTTTCTTTTTCTGAAACTGCCGAATGTTACGGAAACAATTTTCGTCTAGTCAGGTATAACCGCGAGGACCATCGACAGAGGCAAAAAGGAAGGGAAAAGGCAGTCGGTCCGATGCCTCGGAGCCGAGAACTATGCGGCGGCGGTAAACGGGGCGAGGGGCAGACTTCCGGTGTGCCTTTTACTATCCTCGTCGCCTACCCACAATGCACAATGGACTTATCCCACTCTCTCTTCGTTTGACCGCCGCGGCCGGCCCTTCGACGCCGATCCACGAGCTTCACGCATACTCTAGTATTACGCTCATGCCAGATGACGGTCTCTCAAAAGGGAGAGAGACCACGAACAGCTATGCTTTGGCTCAAGAATTAGAACAAACTGATGGCGTCGTTCTTCTTCACTTTATTTCAAGAATTGTGGATTAAATGAAATTTCTCAGTATATAATATATCGTGTTCAAATAAATCCGAAGGTTTCATGGTTAGTTGTGCCTTTTTTCATTGTCGTCACATTTTATTCTTTTACGCTCGCAGCCATTCGAATTCTGGCAGGCATAGCGTGGCCACATGGTCGCTCGTCTTCGTTCATCAGACTGAGAAGACACTACGAGGCATGAAGTTAGACCTGGCCACGGAGTCACAGGTGAGGCTAAGAGACCCTGAGCTTATACAGGAAACCTTCTTACTCTAACACTTTCAATGCCTAATACAAGCCGTGGTGAAACGTAGGTTTTTTTTTACATCTTTTTAGATTTAATCACATCCGCCGATGTAGCTACGTCCCGTTTCCTGCAAAGTAGAGGTGGTTCACAGCTCCAGATCAGGCGATATACCTCTCTATCATCATTTAATCCTGGCAGTAAATTTTTCTTCGGATCGATAATTGGGTTTGCCACGGCTTTTTTTCTTCTTTATTTCGTTGCTGTTGCGAATTGAATAATTCAGGTGACTTTTGTTACGTAACTCGATAGAAAAAAAGATCCTAGAAGACATGTCGAGAGCTGATATTCAAAAGGGGAGGCTTGCAGGGTGAATTTTTTTCATAAAATTACAATAATGAAATTTAAGAAATTTAACAATTCAACCTTAAATACTCTGATCGAGAATTTCTTCCAGCAATTTTTTTATCCAAGGTTGTAATTTTATTGATAAAAAGTTTTAATCTTCTACACAATCAAATTCGTATCAGAATCTAGTTTGAGGGTTTTATGAACAAAGGATTCAAGTTAATAAAAAAAAATTACTCACCAAACGATACGAGAATTAATTCTCATTTCATCGAAGTCGGTTCATAAAAATATCGAATTATAACATCTTCGTCCATAGTTGCAGGCGTATAGACTGAATGTTGAAAATCACCTTCAATGCTGAAATTTCAAGTTCAAAAATGCGTTTCGATCTATGAAACTCCCAAATTTTTTCGGAAACTTACATATATCATATAAAAAGACAATTTTTTCGGGTAAAAATGGGTGACCCAATAATCTTTGTGAGGAGTGCAGTGAAACAAGAATTCGTCAATGTATCGTCAATTCAAAGGTCGCGCTCTCTCTTTCGCGCCGTGCTATGACGTCACTATTCGGTATAACAAGCCCGCCATCTAGCGTCGTTCATGCGAGTCCCATTTTCTGACTTTTCAGTTCGGAGCTCTCGCTTTCTATTCGAGATTCGTTATTTTATCAAAATATGGTGTTGAAACTGTGAATTCTGACGTCACGGTCAATCTCAGAGCACTGCTGCGTTTTCCCCATGTTTTCAATGAAGCTGTTTCGGTCCTCTGGGTTGAAGAACGAACCATGATCATCTCTCTGTATCGTTGATTACGAAACTATAAATTCCAGAGCGTTCATCAGTGCCAATCGCGATGTACGCGTTTATCACCGTGTAATTTTCGATCTAGATAAAAGCCCGGATATCTGATACGAAGATTAAGTCAAAATAATCGTATACTGAGTCGACACATATTGTATTCGAGATTACAAACGTAACGAGAGAGATTTCATTGACCGCAGATTAGATTTTGAGACACTCCCAGCAGTTATTTATACAATCGGTACCAGAAAGGGACGATGACAGGTTTTACGTTTATATGTTAAGAAAAATGAATTTACGTCGAGGTTAACTTTATCCATTTATACTCACCGCGGTTAATTGAGTAAAGTTTTCTCCGAGTTCTATATTCGACGTGGTAGTAAAAGAGTATCAAAGAACCCGTAGAATCGGTGAGACGATTCTCACAAATAGACCCAGGATGGTGAAAAGGGTGCAACGCACGCTGTGTCATGTCGCCTCTTATTTCGCGGTTCGAATAACTTTATGCGAATGTCTTTGATTTTCAAACTATTTCTGACAGCTATTCCACAGGATGAACGTCAAAGTCACGTCCAGCATTGTTTTGTAACTCAACGCTCGTGTCAGTTTAGTTTGTTCAAACTTCAAAGCGTAATACGAAACAGGTGAGACCTGACTCCAGTCTTTTCTGCACGCTTATCTCGCAAAGCTCCCGCAATTCTTCAGACTTTATATGCTAACGATAAATTCTAAAGTTACCGTGACAACATTTTTTTTAAGGTTTTTAGGACTTTGTATCAGCAAATCGAGGCATTTTATGGACCTCTTTCTTGTGCCGTGACCTCGGGACTAATTCTATTGCGCTTGTACCGGCTACCGTTGACCACAAGTTTCCTTGTAATAATCCTTCCTCGGTCGGTCGCATTACACCGAGAGTCCTACGTGCGTGCAGCAACACAGACTCGATATTAGTCTTTTAATCTCGGCTTTAAGGCTTAAAATAAATGGTCTAAAATTAACGGTAGTGAACCCCGCGGTGTTATATAGCCTCGTCTGAAGTGGTATTTATTTTTTTTTCGTTTTATTTCCTTTATACAATAAATCAGAGAAAAGTCTTTGGTAATAAATTATTACCCTATGCCTCGAGTCCACGCGCCTTTAGCATTTCTTAACAAATCTCACATATCTCATTTCTATTTTTTGTTTTTCTAATTCTATCAACGTTGATGGATTCCCTTTTTACTGCTTCTTATTTGCTTCTAATTCTACTAATTCAACGGTCGAAAACTATTTGGTACATTTCTCGTCCTGCAGCAGCGCGCGTCTTGCCATTTTAGACGCGATAACCTCTGGTCAGTGTACCGGATGTTGTGCGGTAACGATCGTTAACTACCCTAATTGCAGGCTTTTACTTTCAATCTTAATCACGCTCAAACTTGCAGTAACTATCTGACCGCAAATTTAGGAATTTTTTTATCAACGGCTAAAAGCCATATTTTATTCGATTGGTAAACTGACTCGCATTACTTTTCATTATGACGAGAAAAAAAAAACTCGCAATAATTTCGAAACTAAGGGTTGGTCAATTTGGACACGCTATTCGTATCAAAAATGCAATCATCTCGCCATATGTTCTGTGAGGTATAATTTTAATCAAGGATTCCTCGTCGTGGTACGCGTGTTTAATTAAATTGAAACCGACAGATGCTTCACCCTCAGCGTGATACAGGCACGAAGACATTAGCATATTCATTATTAATGAATTCATGGACCACGGCTAGTCAAACTAGGAGAACATATGCCGATCAGTATATAGCGATCTGGGCCACGTGGGGCATCACAGGGCGTTCACATTACGACATATGCCAGGGATTTATACGCTGTTTTCTTTATCTATTTGCTTCCTGTCATATCGATTGTCGTTCACTATTCTCAGAAAACAATATCAAACTTGTGTGAATCATTAAAAGGTTCGGTCACGATATCTTATCGGATGCTTTCAGAGTGCACGCAGCGTACAGGACAAGTTCGAACCTAAACTAAACGGTGAAAAAAGAAAAACTTATTCGAATTAGTCAAAATCATCTGCAACTAATTGAAACCATAATTTCAGTTTGATTGACCATTTTTATAGTTCTGTCAATGATTGAATGCGAATTTTTCGCGAGTATTCACAATTTCATCGAGACAGTTGACTACATTAAAACCTATAACCATGTATCCGGACAGCTTGGGTTTCTATATGCGCGGATGTAACATTTGAGTGAAGGAATTAATTTAGCATATAAGGTTTGCGAAATAAAAAGAATAATAATGATAATAATCATAGAGAGATAAGCGAAGCGTTGAGACTTATTATCTATGATTAATATCTTGATTACTACAAAAGACAAGGGGGTCTGGCCCCCGTCACGAGATATCTGCAACCGAGTAACAATTATAATTCCCAAGTGATACGAAGGAGGGGGACTATTCATAGCGCGAATAATTACGCATACATGGTTAGGTGTAAAAATGATAAATAATAAACGAGTGTATGTTACGAAACTGGTATTGTATGTAGTAATAAGTTAAGGCAGTCTTACGTGAACAATAACGCTAACGCGTTATCCCTACTACATATATATGTAGATTATTCATACGTCCGTGATCCTTTCTTACGTAAGAGTGTACACCAACCCGCAAGAACCATTGCGATTGTTGGTTACGATTGCCATTGAATTATAAAGTGCAGTGCTAATTATCATAATAATGAATATAGCTTGTAAAGAGCTCCCAGCCCGACAGGAAGTTGGGAACTCTTCTACTGCTTCCTGAATAAATTTTTCTATTTTTATTCTACGATTCAGACAACAGGAGAAACTTGGAATTACCTTTATTCGTTTCGACCATGATTTGGTACAGCAGGAAACATGCACTGTCATTTCATGCATGTGTACCTACTCGTCCAATACTTGCGAGTAAAAGAGGCGCTTCCTAGTGGCAGAGTGAACAAAGGAATAAGGCAGCGTTCGGTATTCACTGTTCACTCTTGGACGTACTTATATACTGAAGTATTACCTTGCATTGTGAGAAACGCGTTTTGTATAGTTGCGTCTAGTCGAGGTACTGCATCACCGATACAAGTTGTACTTTAGTTTAGAGCCTATCCAAACCAGAAGACTAATTCTTGTTCTCGTCTCTTTGCGGTCTACGGACTCTGTAATATCTTTTATCTGGGTCTCTGATACCCTTGAGGCAACACGCAACGCATTACCGTAATACTTTCGACAGATATAGTTTAAACTACTAGGTGATGCATTGGGGGCAGTCCGGTCAGCCCTTGATATCATCGGTTTTCGGGTATTGCTTTACTTTTCTTTGTCTTGCAGTTCCCGAAGACCGAGCATCAATTTCCGTGTGCGTAAATGCAACTGTTTTAGTAGGAAGGTATTTCTTGGTGTAGATGGGCTTGATTACGCAGTTGAGTTAGGTGGATTGATTTATTCTCATCCAACGACTGTATTTAGTTATTTGACAAGTATACACGCGCTGACGTGTGTATAATTTCATCGTCTTTATTACACGTGTATTTTAATAGGCATAATTAATTGGTTAGAAAAATACATTTTTTTTTTTTTTTTTTGAAGTGACTACAAGGCAACGACTCTATTCGAACCACTCGGAACTCGATTTAACCTCAGGTAACGGTTAACCTTACGAGATAGGTAGAGTGATCAAAGCCAACGAACCATTCAACCTCAAGTTACACATGTGATTCGTGTTTCGTGTATTCTCAATCATTTGGGCCCAAATTTTAACAAACAATCATAGAATGTTGATTTACTCTTCCAATTTGTTGATCAATGTGAATTTCCAGTCGATTTTTAACAAAATTTCAACATGTCTTCATCAATAGCGAACATTTATTCCCGTATTTATAAAAATATCTTCTTCTAAAAGAAATGGCATGGATTATATTAATAATCCTCGCTGTTTCTTCATTATTGCGTGGAACGAAGATCTTTTTACAACTGAATGTTCCATTCTTTTCCATGAAACATGCCTGGGATGAGGAACATGTACAATCAAAATTAGAAATGATGTCAGATAAATACAAGACATTTTTGTAACACCTGCCTAGAAAGTATGATTTTATTAGCGTGCGGAAAGGGCCCCATTTCCGAGCGGTGTGGAAAGTAGGCAAAGCCCTAGTGCGGAAAGCTTCACGTCAAACTTTCCATTGCAGGAATTACAAAAAATATCGTCTGTGGCACGTAATTTCATGCGGAAACGAGTCTTCAATATTCCGGAATCCAAAAAAAAGCCTTTTTCTTGTTAGACATTCAAACGCGATTCTCTCGAAAACGTGATTTGATGAAATATTTTTGTTTATGTATCCGAAATCAGCATGAAAATTTGCTTCAGAAACAATCCTTAGAATCCCGAATCAAAATTGGGCCCCGAAATTTGTCGGCAGTGTTATAGTGATTCTTCCATAAATAATTTGTCTTCTTTCCTACCGGTGCGTGCAACACGTTGCAGTGGAGGTTTGAACAAAAGATAATTCCTCGCCTCGCAGGCTTCTAAAGTATAAGAAAGTTTAATCGTGGTTAACGTTATCATCAAAAGAAAGCCGAAAGACAAGGTTATCGTACGTTATCCTCTATTATCATAAAAAAAGAGAGTTATAACAGTCCCACGGTTGGGTGGAAAGTGCAGCCTACATATATATACACTCTGCGGAGAAAATTAAAAAGAAAACGTTTTTTCTCCACTCTCTTCATCTTTCTTCTTCTTCTCAATCCTTAAATGGCTTCGTCCTCTTCATCTTTCTTATACAGTTGAACTAAATACAAAAGGAGGACCTTTCCTTGAATTTTTGAGGTCAAACACAGATGCGGCTAAAGTAAACTACGTTATAGCCGTGTGTTACTTTTTTACTCTCTCCCTCCATCTCTCCACACTGCACTTTGTAATGTATGACGATGCATTAAAATGCATTGTTATTACAGGGTGTATTTACCGTTGAAAGAGGAAAAAAAGAATCGTTTACCTGTGTGGTTTTATACGGTGGATTAAATTACCCGTTCCTACCCTCTGTACGGGTAGGTATTCTGTTTACATAATTTTGTAGTTTTTTTTTCTTCTTTACCTATACTCATTCGCTCCCTCTTATGTAATACGTGGTCTGGTCACTGACCTGATATCAACCCGTGTTGCACAATCCTTTTCTCTACTGATTCGATTCAATGGGATCTCACATAGGAACCAATACCTAACCATATATACGGATGTATGTAGTACCTAGACGTACGTGCTGCCTATACTGTCAGCCATAAGGCCATAATGCATGATACAGCATAGACAAGTAACTGGTGAGGCTATTTTGGAGGTAGACGTATAAAAATGGACTGGATTAATGTTGATGGATCACAAGCTACATGCTCTCGCTCGTTACTTCGTTATGATGAATTACACATTTCTCAATATTTCGTAACAAATAACGTTGAACCTTGATTAAAATAGGGGAGAAAAGGCGAGGGGAAATAACTCGTTGAAATAACTTGTCAATGGTTCGCGAAATAATGAGAAAGAAATGAAATAAATGAGAAATAATTGGAATAATTGAAAAAGAAAAGAAACTGAACTTGCAATAGAAAAATTATTTGAAATTCCTATATTAATTATTTTGAAATATTTCAGCAATAAAAATAACGTGTCAGTCAAATTTTGAGTTATTTCCCCTCGAGAAAAAGCTCATGTTACTTCGAGCCTCAATTACATTGAATCGCATCATTAATATCGAGATAATTACATCATCGTGTGACCGTTGATTATAACATTGGTGGAGATAAGGGTTTAATTATTTGGAACCGTCTTATTTGTGGTGTAAGGAAACTTGCGTGCGTGTGTAGGGCACGCGTTAGAGTGACACTAACCACGCTTGGGTTGGATGAGGGGGTCCTTTTCAAAACTGAGGAAACGTTACATGCTTCGTGTCAAAGTTCATATACTCTGTATCCACAGTGTATATGTCAGGTTTACGTTACTAGGGCACCATGCTATGTCGAAGATATGAAAACTAGAAGAAAACCATGCACACGTCGTTCCCGCGGTGAATGCGTGTATGGGAAAAAGGGAACCAACCGCAAATATTTACCTTAGCTACCCGGTGTTCATTTTTTACTAATTCAATGCTAAACAGCTCCGGGTTTCCTTCGACTTGTTGCAGCGGAATTGAAGTTTGAACATCAGACGCGAAATTTTATGAACACGTGTTATTTTAAATGCGTGGTTTTTTGCCCAAAAATATCTTATTCTCGAATACACGAATAGAATGAGATGTGGGTAGACTCAAAGTCAACGTATGCGATAAATTCTATTTATAAATTCAAATACTATTCGCCATTGATATGCCGTCTTATCTCTCCTTATCATTTACGGAACAATATTTGCACTGCGGCTTATCAGTGACAAACCTTTACTAAAAAACTTTGGGGGCGTGACTTTATTCAATATACGTTCTTTGAAGTAACACATTCACGTTTTTTATGCCATATAGTATTCAGAGTTTCGTATAATCAATCTGAAACCACGCGTGGGTTTATCGATCATGTAAATATTTGAATCAACTGACGATAAGCTGCCATTACTGATTATTCATACGCCTAAACAGCTGAAAGAAGAGACTCAAAGCATCCAGTGTTATGCTAAACTAGCTTTCGCCTTCTTAAATTTGCTACGATTCAATAACATCCAGATGTTTCAATGATATCACGTGTTATATTGAATCAGAAAAAACTCTTCATATCTAATCACAATTTGTACCGTTTCACGCTATAAAAAAATTGTTTCAAAAGAAAAGCTCAATCGATCAAAGTCAGGCTTTTCTTTTATATATCACGTTTCACTTTACTAGACACAAAGAAGCTTTGAAAATAGAAATAGTTATTTCATGTAGATTTCAATCATCTGTTGAAGTTATTTACGCAAGCGGTCTTTAATCTGAAGTCTTGAGACGATGCAGTTTATAGAACCGTCATAAAGGAGGTAGGTATAACAATGCAGATCTAGATAGGCTCGTATAATTTTGCTCCTCAAAGTCTCATCAATATAAATCAGGCCCAACGCCTGTTGACAGGAGAATTCCTACGATGGTATCGCGGTGTGATTTTTTTTTTTTTTTGGTTGAACGTTCGTTAGCCTGTCACGATTTATCTATGTCAGAGAATGAACTTACGTCGATAGTCATTTGTCAGATTTGAGAGGCGTCTTATTGTTGAATATCGTTTTTTTTTTAACGAATATTTTTATCTCACGCCTTTCTCTATATCGTTGTGACATTTGACGAGGGACCAATTTTCCGAACAGTGACGATAAAGGATTATTACCAAGGTACCAATAATAAAACTTATAGGACTGAATTTTGTTGGTACACTGCATATGTTGTTATTTCTGAACTCTAGTTTCACGGGATTCGATGATTTATAATTACCGAGTGGGTAAAACGGTACTTTCTACACTCGCGCCTCTCGTATTATTCCATAATTAGACACGCTCGATGAAAAATTTCGCGTTATACGCGTTTATGAAGAATGAAAAGTAGGGAAAATAGACATAGAAAAGAACGAAATACCGCGATATAATTATCGTCCTTTCGCAGAGTAAATGTAATGTTGGAAGTGATCGTCGGTTGGCACGCACGTAGCTATTGCTCGCGCTTCTCAGATCTAATTTACCTTGTAAATAATCCCATGCTGGTGCACCACCGCAGCCACTACGCAGCAAATGCATTCGGTGCATACAGGCTGCACCTATGTTCAGCTAGACGAACCAGAGGTTTCTCGACGCCAAGATCCATCTGGAGTAATCAGAATGCTAATGCCCTGAGCCATCTGCATAATCACTGAGGTTTTCTCTCGCCTAGGAAAGTTCTCATCGTCAATAAAGACTGGAGGCAGTATAGTAGGCGCATGGGGTTTTACATATGTAAACGCTTACGTTCGTCGACGCCCATAGGAACACGAAGGAAGCCCCTCGGGCTCTAGGTGTACCATAATCCACGTACATACATTAATACTCATGCAAATAAAACCTTGATATGCAAAACCTTGATATTTAAACTTTTATCTTTAATTAGAGGTTTTTTTTCACGTTTCTAATTTTCGTTCTCTTTCGATTGTCTCATAGACTCTTCGGAATTTACTCCAAAATTGTTTTTTAAGGTACATCGAGATCAACCTGCGGTCCGTTATAAGAATTTCCGCTAAGCTTATTATTCTCTTCTAAATCAGGGAAAATAAGATGTAATCGGCAATGATGGGTTTCATTAGATAAACTGATACTTCTTCGGCGAGGAACGATCATCTATCAATTCATAATTCAATGAATCGTTGAATAATAGTCTTTTATCTTATTTTCTTTTAGTTTCTGACACTCAATAATTGCTGTACCCTAGTTTCTGACACTCGTCTGACTTAGTTTAGTCTTTGGAGTGGCTTCATTCGAATAATTATCAGATGAGATCCCATAGTTTCAACGAAGTGAAATTCTTTACAAAAAAAAAAAACTATTTCGGTCAGAAACTAGCCCGGTCCGAAAGGAACCCGGTATTTAACGCCTTAATCCTTACTGCATGAACAACTTTGCAGTCACTTTTTGTCATCAATAATACGTTTTTTATATTCGACTACGGGCCTTGCGCCTAAAAATTGCCTCAAAAATTGGTTCCACCCCGTTTCATTCCCTTAGAAGTGGAATTTCAAAAAATGCTCAAACTACTTTTTAGGTATTTGAATAAGCAACCATTTGAAGCAAAGACGAAGTCAATATCTCATCGGGCCGAGGAGATATCGATGAATCCGCGAAAACACGTTTGGCCCCTTTTTCCCCCCCTTGGGGGACGAATTTCGAAAAATCGCTTCTTAGTAGGTGGTCGTGGAGGGAAGGGAACATGTTGCCCAAATTTCAAGTTTCTAGGTCAAGGGGTTCGGGCTGGGCGTTGATGCCACTTGTTCCTTTATAGATAGAAAAAAGAAGATAGAAGATAGATAGATAAATAGAAGATAGATAGAAGAAGAAGAAGATTTTTGACTATATCGTATACGACTTTCCTCTTTGATAATTATTGTTCATCAGCCGGCCGTGACATTGTAGAATATTAGGTGGAAAAAAAGGCCAAGGGGTCAGAAATCGGGGCGTTTACCCCACAGATATTCTTTGTTTTAGTATTGTCCCACATTTATTGTTGATTGCCCCCATTTGGCCGATTTGTTCGCAAGGTAAATCTCTTACGTGACTTTTATGCTCATCACCATCTCGATCAAACGTGCAGTTTTTACTGCGTGACGACCTTTAATACCGCAATAAAAGAATACCCCGTGTGAAAGACGATCCTGTTTATTTTCAAAACAAGAAATAATTGTATCTTATCTTGTACCGTTTACTTCGTATTATCTACTCCTCGTCACGCAATATTTTGTACATCACATGGCCCAAAAGTCCCTGAAAGTCCAAGAGTCCCTAATAAGATATGTCGACGGTGCAGCTGTGGTTGCGATTACTCCGCCAATGGCGTCAAAGTAGAGGATATCCTCCGCCAATCGAATAAGTTGGGACAAGTTTGGACGACCTGCAAGCTGAGGCCGGGGGAACCCTGCACGTCGAAGCATGTCGTCGACGAGTTGTTTCTTTTCCGCAATGTCAATAGACAATTGAACTCCGCAAACTGGTAATTTATTCAGTTCGTTTCTGACCGTGAATGAGACGAGTCGTGCCGCGTGACTTTTTGAATTTATCGAATTCGAATAATCTGTGAAGTAATAATCAATAAATATTCGAGTGTTTTTTTTTTTTTTCAATTATAATTATTGTTATACCCGCCACGATGAATTATATGTGCTGTTTTACATCTAATAATGAGAAAAAATGCCGTGGGTCATGTTTGAAGCGTATTAAAAACCGGATATCGTCAGTCGCTAATAAACAACGTACGAAAAAGGTAGATACTTCATTTTTTATTCATTATACACCGATCCATATCATATATTATATCATAAACTCGCAGAATCATGACTCAGATTTTAGAAAAAGAAGTCTCAGATTCTCAGACTAGTCACGACCTTGCAGTGGTCATAAAAAAAAAGTACAATTAAATATTTATTTTTTATTTTTTCCTGTATCAAACTCGTAAATTCTTTATCGACGTCTCGCCTGTCATGACACGCGTGAAATTCAGGGTATAACACACACACACAGTCAGTGAAGTTTGTGAGTCAAACGGATCATCTTTTTTTCTTTTCTTTTTTCGTTTTTTATAGATTGATTGATTTTAAGGTCGATGCGAAATTGTTTTATTTGGATTTTTATTCGGACGAATTTAGTCAACCAAGGCCCTACGCTGTTGCGAGGGTGGCGTTCTGGAATGCGATCTCCTGGGCAAAGGCCGGGGCCTACTGCTCCGAGAATATCTGGGCTCCCTTTCGGCCCATGTAGACCCTAGTACGTTATATAAGAAAAGAAATACTTTAGTATGAGGAACGGAGGATATAGTGGGACCACGTGGGGCCCACGACTGGACGTAACGATGACTCACGCCACTGCCATGTATCGGGCCAAAGGCCTCGCGCAGCCACCACATTCCGATCCAATTGACTCAAATTTTGGAATGTTTGTAAAATACTAAATGAAAAGAAGATTAATTAATTGAATAATTGATTTTAGGAAAGTATGTAGATTTTAAAACGTTGAAAAGAAAAGTGAAAAATGTTGAAGAATCTTTTTTCATATTTTGGAATGGTTTTCACACGATTTTAGATTTTTTTTTTTTTTCGTTCTTGTCTTTGATGCACGATATTGAATCTACTGGTGGACTGGTTTGAGATTTTCTGGTATATTTGAGGGTTCAGTAAAGAGGATTTTTTCAAATGAACATCGAAGTTTTCGATGCGATGAAAATTTTACCGGATATGACTCATCATTTTCTAAATGAAAATAGCGTGTTGCTGTTTCCGTACTTCGTGATAACTCAAGTGAAAACAAGTTCATCAAAAAGTTCTAATCATAATCCTTCGTTGTCACACCGGGTCAAATAGACTCACGTCCAATTTTGCGGCTAAATTTCTATAAATCATTGCTTCTAATTGTACTTTTCGTGGAACTTACAGTACCAAACTATGCTTTTCCTCTAAGTATTTCATTTTAAAAGTATAATCAAACTTTATGAAAGATTATTAAAAATTGGAAAAGTTATGATTTTTAAAGTAAAAAAGTGATTTTGTTTTTAACACATTGAATTTTTTTTTTTTTTTATAATCAGCAATTGGTACTTCTTCTAGAATCTTCAGAGTATGTCCCATGATTTCTTCTGACTAAATCGGACTGAAAGTTGCCATGCACTAGGCGTTTGAAAATTAATCTGGGTCAGTTTGACCCGCGTGTGACAATCGCGGGACTCCCCAGAGAAATGTGACGAAGGGTTGATCTATTCTAACAGTATGCTATTCATTTGAAAAAAAAAAAATTATGACCGTAGAAAATTTCTGATCACAGTGACGGCTCCTTTTTGATCATATGTATAATTGTTTATTGTCACTGTTATACAGTAAATTGCTTGTAAAGATTCCTAATGTGCGTAAATAATTGCGTATAGATTCCCAATTGATTGTCCTGTACAAATTCGAAGCGACCAGTACAACGTGTTTCATAAAAAAATATATATACATCACTCATTATAAAATCAATGAAAATTTGAACCAAAACCCCGTCGCACAAGTTTTCAGACACACCGTTAGTTCGATTCGATTTGCCTAGGACTCATTTTCTTCCTAAAACCCCTACCTACTCATCATTTGTACATACATGAGGGAACAAATGTGAAAAATGAATCTATAATCGCGTTTTTGAGTTTGAAAATGAGAAAAGTGTCCTCTCATGGACAGTTTCCTATGTAGATGTGGGTCTTGAGGTATGTGTACAGGAACATTCAGATAGAAACAATTGTCTGCACTTTAGGTATGCAGCTTGAGGTATGTGTACGTAATTCCCGGTGACATTCCAGTCCACGTATACACTTTGATGGTTACGATTTTATATACATATATATACCTCACCGATATACCTGCACAACGACAACTCCCACTGAGCATGGTTAGTCACACGCAATGGCGTCTGCAACCTGCGATTATACCTATACATTTTCTCAATTATTCGACACATTTACATATATGTATGAAATGAAATGATTATTCGTTGTGAAAATGTCCACTTTCACAATCTTTAACTGTGGAAAAACTCTTGTTTTTTCAATTGCTCACGCAATTCAACAGCTTTTACTTGATCCATAATCCTCGCATGACATTTTCAAGTGAAAAAACCATCGCGTTTTATTGCCAGTAGCAGATTAAGGCCGTGAGATAGAAAAAGGGTCTGGAGAAGAGAAGAGACCTCCGCTGAGAACAACTATACGTAACCGTACATAGTATTATAAGAAAGAATTTTCTCTATCTCTGAACACATGCTACATCGGGGGAGGAAAAAAAACATGCTACTAATACTAATACAAATTCTCGCACGGTGCAGGAAATACTTATATAAGAACGTTATAAAAGAAGCTGCGAGGAAATACTCGACCAGAGACACAAGAGGATAAACTAACAGCCAGCTGTCGACCGTGTCCCCAGACGAATGGACAGACGGACACGAGTCCTGGGTTCGATGGCCGACTCCAGGAGTCGGTCCCATTAAACAATTATCATTCTTGATTCAGAGAAACTAAGAGATTCTCGGTAGGCTGTATTTTCCCACCTTCGTAACGCGGAGACAAAAATTTTTTTATTCCCTTTCCAGTAACTCATACAATTTGTATTATCGAAATTGTAAATTGCACGTAAAATGGAAAATTTAACAGTCCACAGATCTGAAACTGCGATAACATCTTTGAAAATATAACCACTGAACAGGCTGAATTTGGCTCTAATCGAGATATGAACTTACAGATAATAATTGGACTGGTTCAGAACTGTCTGAAAGTTGGTTTCTCTATTCTAACCAACTTCAAACTGTTCGGTCGAAAAATGGTTTCACAGTTTACTATGGATAAACCTGTTAATCATTATTACTGCCAACATGAATGAATTTCATGAAACTTACCCTATACAGGGCGAATTCCTAACGACTGAATAGTCTGAAGTTGGCTGAAATCATGAAATGAGCTTTCAGACACTCTGATTGGTTCCAAACTGTCTGAAAGCATGTGCGAATAATCGAGAAGTGAGCTTTCAGACAGTTGGACTGGTTCAGAACAGTCTGAAAGTTCGTTTCTCGATTCTAGCCAACTTGAAACTGTTCGAGGAATAATTCACCCTGTATTAAAATAAATTTGTTGTAATTCACCATGTGATTTGTTATGCAATTGAAATCACTTTTCCTGTTATGTTGACAGTACAGTAATAATTATGAACAAGTTTGCATCAAGTACACTGTGAATGTTGACGATGATTTCGTTTGACGTTTGGTCTTTTTCACGTGGTCGAGTCTTGAATTCCGTGAACTTGAAAAGTATGCGTGTATTCGCATCAAGGACGATTTGAAACGGAATTCTCTGCCGTGAGGCTGTATCGATAAATAATTATTCAAAATCGTCTTACCACGAGTTGGTGCGGTATATAAATGGAGTAGAGCCGGGGGCGACGTTGCTCTGGATATGGGAACCTATCATTAGGCTCGGCGAGCAAAGGACTCCAGTGGCTTTACACAGCTCGCGTAATTAACTCGTACAGAGTCCTAACGACGTGTTCAGGTTCTCTTTCGCAAAAAATAATCAACTTCGTGGTCCGTCACCGTGCGAAAATTCAAGTGACATTTCAAAGTCTTACGTGATGAAAATAAACGAAACGTTGTAGAAACTTATTATATCCTCTTTCTTACGTCGCGTGCCGAGGATTATGAAATTACGTGTAAGAAGGTCATCTGATCAACTCCGCCCCGAATAGTGAGGTCAAATCGTGCATGTTGCAATGTTGCTTTTTCTTCTTCTTTCTTTCTCCGGTTCTTTTAATTTAAATTTCAAATTACCACTTCCCAAGCAACTATCGTCTCTCAATTTATGTTCAGGCGAATAACAAGAGAATGTAAAAATTGTTCCATAGTCGAGAGTTGAAACCGAGCAATTATGCACGATTTCTTTAGAGAATTTATAAGACGTTTATATTCAATCTAGGTATTGATTAAAAGAAACAATAATTACACGTTTTGGTGAATATTTAGTCTGCAGAATCTAAATTACTGTAATTTTCTTTATTATCCAACTGTGCAATTTTTTTTTTTTTTTTATTCTCGTCCTAGGTAGGAAACCATTCGGGACAGAGCAGTATTCTGAATTTTATAAATATCGCGATTCAGATTCGATCCGGGTGAATTGATGTGTATTTATTCCGTCTACCTTTGGATATGTATATATAAATATAGAACAAAGTTGAATCCCCTTGGGCCGAGACAAAATCGACGTAAGACTGTAGGTACAACAGGTAGAAATTATTGGCATGGGAAGAATTTCCAACAATTTACATAACTTGTTCGGTTCGTCAACAAGCTTAATCGCTCCTTGCACCAGAGATGCTCTGATAATATGAGCTGCGGATCGAAGTGAAAACAAAACATGACAAATTTGCCAAATTTCTGGAGGATTCAATAATTAACGGGGTGCTCCGATCTAATTACTTCTGTAATTTCGTAATTTTTTGCATGAATCCAAATCCTGTCCTGTTGAAAAATCGAGTACTACACCTCCTTGAATTGGAATTCAATTTTCTTTCCCCGTGCAATTGATGTTCAAAAATATTTCGACTATATTAATTTATATTATTATCGGTCCTCCATTACGTCCATAGTCAATGTCCGTATCAGCTCGATGACATACTGTACGGTTGCCTTACATAACAAAGTCTGACGAGAAAACCTGTTTCTACTTTGCTGCCACGGTCAGTGTCTATACTGTGTATTCTCGAAAGAAAATTAACCGCGTCCTTCGACGATCCCACGCGAATTGACGCAAAACAGTTCACCATATTCTCTTTAAAAAGAATTTAATAACATGTTCACAAGATCATGGACGAACCCACGTCAAAATTTGAATTGTAACGGTTAATCTACCTATATCCCGATTTCTATGAAATCAAATTGATTCGTCGGTTGGATGTCTACGTCTTTCAAAGTCCTGGGATTCTCAGGGAATTTTTTCTAAGAGTGATCAATTTTTTAAATTACTTTTTTGAATTTGAAATCAGTATTAAATTTCAAAATCAAATTTATGTATCCCATTGAATGAAACGATCCGTGAAAACTATCGGAGCAGATATCCCGGAGACAACACATCGATACACACACACAGACTAGTTTTATTCACCTGCGTGCTCGGGTTTTGTACCTACTACAGGTATGTACGACTCGTTGCACGCACCTTGCATTTTCCCATGACACACACAACCGATTCCCGTCACGCATCGAACATGACACAAGTCTGTTATGTACTTGTCATATACAGGGTGAATCCTTTAACTCTGTCAACACGTCACGGGTATGTTGGGGCTGCTCAGACAAGCATTTTGAGGTAACACACTTATGGTCGGAAACTCCTCCTAACGGCTGTGGAGGGCTTTGAAGAATT